>JAWQFJ010002148.1:98041-105541 GCA_034096865.1 Theodoxus fluviatilis | reverse complement strand
GTGTTGCCAGGCAACGAGAAGCGCAGCCTGTCAGCCAATGACGGTCGGAGGTGACTGGGTGAAGATGAACCGGATTGCCTCCCCTAGTCTGGGCCAGTAGTTGCTGACGCCTGCAAGAAAGGAGGGACGTTGGGTTACGTAGCATGCAACACATCTACACCTACACTCACCCCCAACCCCCACCCCTAACCTCCACCTCCATCCCCACCCCCAACCTCCACCCCCATCCCCAACCTCCACCCCCACCCCAACCTCTACCTCCACCCCCACCGCCAACCTCCTCCCTCACTTCCACTCCCGCCCCCCCACCCCCAACCTTCACCCCCATCCCCACCCCCAACCTCCACCCACACCCACACCCACACCCCCACGATGGCTGGTGAGGGCAAGTCGAGCCAACCTGTCACATACGAACCACCACGCAGCGAAGGCAAAATTTACTCAAAATCGTCACATCCACCCCTTTAGCCCCCACCACCCATTTACCCCCCACCCCCGTACAAAATGATCGAGTTGGGCCCGTCCGACTCTTTGAAATATTGGTTTACCCTCACAATGGCCTTTAAATTTCCTATTGAATGGTATTCAACACTTGAGCGTTTGACCTTTTGTTAGAAAGTTGCAGACTGTCAAAGATGACGGATGGTTAAAATGCAGTTTTTGTTATCGACCATCAAAGACAATGGGGGTATGTCTACAGCAAGCACACACGCGCGCGCACACCCACACCCACCCCCCCCCCCCCCCCACACACACACACACACGAAATAGCCTTCTTTTTGGCTTTTAATTTTAGGCATCAATAGAAAATTATCTGATGAAGTAAAAGGATTTCCGCGCGCGCGCGCGCGCACACACACACACACACACACACACACACACACACACACACACATACACTCACACACATACACACAAACACCCCCCACCCACACCCCACACCCACACACCCCCGCCCCCCAACGTCAGAACTCACATGTTGCAGTGATCGCGTTGAATTTTTGTGACAACGCAATCTCGATTACTTTCGGACTGCTGGTTAGTGATGCAATCGAAGAAACGTCTTATATACGTCACTCAGAGGCCGAATTCGCTTTAAAAACTTGTGAAAAAGATGCAGAAGCACATAGATGAATGATCGATTTCTTGGAGGGAGCCGTAAGCTGCAAACATCCGACTTTTATTCCCACTTCGATTTGCGCTGTATTTCCAAATCACCAAAGGGACAACTGGATTCGTTTCGTGGGGAAGGGTCACAATAATGATCACGTGCCGACTCCTGGCACACGAGGGTCTGGACTTGCACCAGTCGGAAGGCAGCGAGGAGTCACGTGATTCTGGCGCAGTTCGCAATGAATGCGTAATAGACTTGACCCTTCGCATTACAGCATTGTGCCAAAAATAGCTCGTTCTGGATACTATTTTCCCTTTTTTTATACAGAAATCATTCAGATGTCAAAACTTATTCAGGGAGAGAGGGAACACACAGGGAGAAATGGGACAGACAGGGAGAGGGGGGGGGGACAGACAGGCAGAGAGGGAACAGACAGAGAGGGGACAGACAGGCACAAAGGGAACAGACAGAAAGGGGACATATAGGCAGAGAGGGGACAAACAGGCAGAGAGGGAACACACAGGGAGAAAGGGGACAGACAGGCAGAGAGGAGACAGACAGGCAGGGAGAGAGGGAACACACAGGGGGAAAGGGGACAGATAGGCAGAGAGGGAACAGACAGGCAGAGCGGGGACAGACAGGCAGAGCGGGGACAGACAGGCAGAGAGGAAACAGACAGAGAGGGGGCAGATAGGCAGGGAGAGAGGGAACACACAGGGAGAAAGGGGACAGACAGGGAGAGGGGGGGACAGACAGGCAGAGAGGGAACAGACAGAGAGGGGACAGATAGGCAGAGAGAGAACAGACAGGCAGAGATGGGACAGACAGGCAGGGAGAGGACAGGCAGGAAGAGAGGGGACAGACAGGGAGAGGGGGGACAGACAGGCAGAGAGGGACAGACAGAGAGGGGACAGACAAACAGAGAGGGACAGAGAGGGGACAGATAGGCAGAGAGGGAACAGACAGAGAGCGAGGGGACAGACAGGGAGAAAGGAGACAGACAGGCAGAGAGGGGACAGACAGGCAGAGAGGGAACAGATAGGGAGAAAGGAGATAGACAGACAGAGAGGGAACAGACAGGCAGAGAGGGGACAGACAGGGAGAGAGGGGACAGGCAGGCAGACAGAGGACAGATAGGCAGAGAGGAAACAGACAGGCAGAGAGGGAACAGACAGGCAGAGAGAGAACAGGCAGGAAGAGAGGGGACAGACAGGCAGACAGAGGACAGATAGGCAGAGAGGGAACAGACAGGCAGAGAGGGAACAGACAGGCAGAGAGGGGACAGACAGACAGAGAGGGAACAGACAGAGAAGGGACAGGCAGGCAGAGAGGGGACAGACAGGCAGAGAGGGGACAGACAGACAGAGAGGGGACAGACAGGCAGACAGAGGACAGATAGGCAGAGAGGGAACAGACAGGCAGAGAGGGAACAGACAGGCAGAGAGGGGACAGACAGGCAGAGAGGGAACAGACAGAGAGGGGACAGACAGGCAGAGAGAGGACAGACAGGCAGAGAGGGAACAGACAGGCAGAGAGGGAACAGACAGAGAGGGGACAGACAGGCAGAGAGGGAACAGACAGGCAGAGAGGGAACAGGCAGAGAGGGGACAGGCAGGCAGAGAGGGAACAGACAGGCAGAGAGGGAACAGACAGGCAGAGAGGGGACAGACAGGCAGAGAGGGAACAGACAGGCAGAGAGGGAACAGACAGGCAGAGAGGGACAGACAGAGAGAGAGGGGACAGACAGGCAGAGAGGGAACAGACAGAGAGAGAGGAACAGACAGGCAGAGAGGGACCAGACAGAGAGAGAGGGGACAGGCATGGCATGAGGGGGGAACCGTACAGGCAGAGATGGGGACAGACGAGCAGGGGACGACAGCGCAGGAAAGGGAACAGTACAGGCAGAGAGGGGACAGAGAGGCAGAGGGGGACCGACAGGCAGAGAGGGGGACAGTACAGAGAGTGAGACAGGACAGGCCAGAAAGGAAACAGACAGGCAGAGAGGGGAACAGAGAGGGCAGAGAGGGAACAGTCAGGACAGGGAGAGGGGGGGACAGACAGGCAGAGGGGGAACCGAGCAGGCGAGAGGGGGGGGACAGACAGGCAGAGAGGCGGACAGACAGGGAGAGAGAGGAAACAGACAGGGCAGAGAGCGGGAACAGACCAGGGAGAGAGGGGACAGACAGGCAGAGCAGGGGAACAGACAGGCAGAGAGGGGACAGACAGGCAAGAGAGGAACAGAACCTGGTTAAGGGGGGAGCAGAGAGGCAGAGAGGGACAGAAGGGTCAGAGAAGAGCGGACATAAAGACAGGGAGGCAGAGAGGAACAGACAGACGGCAGAATTGGGGACAGACAGAGGGAAGAGGAGGGATCCGACGGAAAGAGGGGAGCAGAACATGAGAGAGAAGGGGGACGAGGCGACAGGGGAGAGAATAGTTACAGAAACATATATGATAGAGTAACATGTACAAGACAAAGTAGAAAGGTATGGGGACAAGACAGTGAGAGATGGAACCTACATTCAAGCGAACCATACCCGTCATATATGAAAATAGATTGTTACGCGATCTCAATCCGTCTATACATACAATCCAAAGCTGGTTTCTGTAATAAGGTAGAAAAATGATACTAAGTATTTTTGAGGTCCATTAAATATTCTGTATAATTGCATATCTGCACTCTATTCCTGTTTCTATCACTCCTTCATTCCAACTTCTATATAAATGGGGAATGGCCTGTCTGTTCCCTCTCTCCCTGTCTGTCCCCTCTCTCCCTGTCTGTCCCCTCTCTCCCTGTCTGTCCCCTCTCTCCCTGTCTGTCCCCTCTCTCCCTGTCTGTCCCCTCTCTCCCTGTCTGTCCCCTCTCTCCCTGTCTGTTCCCTCTCTGCCTGTCTGTCCCCTCTCTGCCTGTCTGTTCCCTCTCTGCCTATCTGTTCCCTCTCTGCCTGTCTGTTCCCTCTCTGCCTGTCTGTTCCCTCTCTGCCTGTCTGTTCCCTCTCTGCCTGTCTGTTCCCTCTCTGTCTGTCTGTTCCCTCTCTGCCTGTCTGTCCCCTCTCTGCCTGTCTGTTCCCTCTCTGCCTGTCTGTTCCCTCTCTGCCTGTCTGTTCCCTCTCTGCCTGTCTGTTCCCTCTCTGTCTGTCCCCTCTCTGCCTGTCTGTTCCCTTTCTGCCTGTTTGTCCCCTCAATGTCTGTCCCTTCTCTGCCTGTCGGTTCCCTCTCTGCCTGTCTGTCCCCTCTCTGCCTGTCTGTCCTCTCTCTGCCTGTCTGTTCCCTCTCTGCCTGTCTGTTCCCTCTCTGCCTATCTGTTCCCTCTCTGCCTATCTGTTCCATCTCTGCCTGTCTGTTTCCTCTCTGTCTGTCTGTTCCCTCTCTGCCTGTCTGTCCCCTCTCTCTCTGTCTGTTCCCTCTCTGCCTGTCTGTTCCCTCTCTGCCTGTCTGTTCCCTCTCTGCCTGTCTGTCCCCTCTCTGCCTGTCTGTTCCCTCTCTGCCTGTCTGTTCCCTCTCTGCCTGTCTGTCCCCTCTCTGTCTGTTCCCTCTCTGCCTGTCTGTTCCCTCTCTGCCTGTTTGTCCCCTCAATGTCTGTCCCTTCTCTGCCTGTCTGTTCCCTCTCTGCCTGTCTGTCCTCTCTCTGCCTGTCTGTCTCCTCTCTGTCTGTTCCCTCTCTGCCTGTCTGTCCACTCTCTGCCTGTCTGTCCCTCACTCTGCCTGTCTGTCCCTCACTCTGCCTGTCTGTCCCTCACTCTGCCTGTCTGTCCCTCACTCTGCCTGTCTGTCCCTCACTCTGCCTGTCTGTCCCTCACTCTGCCTGTCTGTCCCTCTCTGCCTGTCTGTTCCCTCTCTGTCTGTCTGTCCCCTCTCTGCCTGTCTGTCCCCTCTCTGCCTGTCTGTTCCCTCTCTGCCTGTCTGTCCCTCTCTGCCTGTCTGTCCCCTCTCTGCCTGTCTGTTCCCTCTCTGCCTGTCTGTTCCCTCTCTGCCTGTCTGTCCCCTCTCTGCCTGTCTGTCCCTCTCTGCCTGTCTGTCCCCTCTCTCCCTGTCTGTCCCCTCTCTGCCTGTCTGTTCCCTCTCTGTCTGTCTGTCCCCTCTCTCCCTGTCTGTTCCCTCTCTGCCTGTCTGTCCCCTCTCTGCCTGTCTGTCCCCTCTCTGCCTGTCTGTCCCCTCTCTCTCTGTCTGTTCCCTCTCTGCCTATCTGTCCCCTCTCTGTCCCTCTCTGTTTGTCTGTCCCCTCTCTGTCTGTCCCTCTCTGCCTGTCTGTCCCCCCTCTCCCTGTCTGTCCCCTCTCTTCCTGCCTGTCCTCTCCCTGCCTGTCTGTCCCATCTCTGCCTGTCTGTTCTCTCTCTGCCTATCTGTCCCCTCTCTGTCTGTTCCCTCTCTGCCTGTCTGTCCCCCCCTCTCCCTGTCTGTCCCCTTTCTCCCTGTGTGTTCCCTCTCTCCCTGCCTATCTGCCCCCTCTCTGTCTGTTTCCTCTCTGCCTGTCTGTCCCCGCTCTGCCTGTCTGTCCCCGCTCTGCCTGTCTGTTCCCTCTCTGCCTATCTGTCCCCTTTCCCCCTGTGTGTTCCCTCTCTCCCTGCCTGTCTGTCTCCTCTCTGCCTGTCTGTCCCCTTTCTCCCTGTGTGTTCCCTCTCTGCCTGTTTGTCCCCTCTCTGCCTATATGTCCCCTTTCTGTCTGTTCCCTTTGTGCCTGTCTGTCCCCTCTCTGTCTGTTCCCTCTCTGCCTGTCTGTCCCCCCCCCCTCTCCCTGTCTGTCCCATTTCTCCCTGTGTGTTCCCTCTCTCCCTGAATAAGTTTTGACATCTGAATGATTTCTGTATAAAAAAGGGAAAATAGTATCCAGAACGAGCTATTTTTGGCACAATGCTGTAATGCGAAGGGTCAAGTCTATTACGCATTCATTGCGAACTGCGCCAGAATCACGTGACTCCTCGCTGCCTTCCGACTGGTGCAAGTCCAGACCCTCGTGTGCCAGGAGTCGGCACGTGATCATTATTGTGACCCTTCCCCACGAAACGAATCCAGTTGTCCCTTTGGTGATTTGGAAATACAGCGCAAATCGAAGTGGGAATAAAAGTCGGATGTTTGCAGCTTACGGCTCCCTCCAAGAAATCGATCATTCATCTATGTGCTTCTGCATCTTTTTCACAAGTTTTTAAAGCGAATTCGGCCTCTGAGTGACGTATATAAGACGTTTCTTCGATTGCATCACTAACCAGCAGTCCGAAAGTAATCGAGATTGCGTTGTCACAAAAATTCAACGCGATCACTGCAACATGTGAGTTCTGACGTTGGGGGGCGGGGGTGTGTGGGTGTGGGGTGTGGGTGGGGGGTGTTTGTGTGTATGTGTGTGAGTGTATGTGTGTGTGTGTGTGTGTGTGTGTGTGTGTGTGTGTGTGTGTGCGCGCGCGCGCGCGCGGAAATCCTTTTACTTCATCAGATAATTTTCTATTGATGCCTAAAATTAAAAGCCAAAAAGAAGGCTATTTCGTGTGTGTGTGTGTGTGGGGGGGGGGGGGGGGTGGGTGTGGGTGTGCGCGCGCGCGTGTGCTTGCTGTAGACACCCCCCCATTGTCTTTGAGGGTCGATAACAAAAACTGCATTTTAACCATCCGTCATCTTTGACAGTCTGCAACTTTCTAACAAAAGGTCAAACGCTCAAGTGTTGAATATCATTCAACAGGAAATGTAAAGGCCATTGTGAGGGTAAACCAATATTTCAAAAAGTCCGACGGGCAAAACTCGATCATTTTGTACGGGGGTGGTGGGTAAATTGGTGGTGGGGGATAAAGGGGTGGATGGGACGATTTTGAGTAAAATTTGCCTTCGCTGTGTGGTGGTTCGTATGTGACAGGTTGGCTCGACTTGCCCTCACCAGCCATCGTGGGAGTGTGGGTGTGGGTGTGGGTGGAGGTTGGGGGTGGGGATGGGGGTGAAGGTTGGGGGTGGGGGGGCGGGAGTGGAAGTGAGGGAGGAGGTTGGCGGTGGGGGTGGAGGTAGAGGTTGGGGTGGGGGTGGAGGTTGGGGATGGGGGTGGAGGTTGGGGTGGGGATGGAGGTGGAGGTTGGGGGTGGAGGTTGGGGGTGAGTGTAGGTGTGGATGTGGTGTGTGCTACGTAACCCAACGTCCCTCCTTTCATGCAGGCGTCAGCAACTACTGGCCCAGGCTAGGAGAGGCAATCCAGTTCATCTTCACCCAGTCACCTCCGACCGTCATTGGCTGACAGGCTGCGCTTCTCGTTGCCTGGCAACACCGAAAAGCATGATGGGTAGCAGATGCAGTTGCCAAGTGACTCAAATGTACCGTGCGGAAACTCGATATCATATTGTTCAATGTATTACAACACTTCCTGTCGTAAATGATGTGTCCTTTAAAAGGGTTTTGTGTTTCTTGTTGTT
>JAWQFJ010002148.1:88041-90541 GCA_034096865.1 Theodoxus fluviatilis | reverse complement strand
TCACAGGGACTGAACAGAGCCAATAGCTTCTCAGACTTCACAGGGACTGAACAGAGCAATAGCTTCTCAGACTTCACAGGGACTGAACAGAGCCAATAGCTTCTCAGACTTCACAGGGACTGAACAGAGCCAATAGCTTCTCAGACTTCACAGGGACTGAACAGAGCCAATAGCTTCTCAGACTTCACAGGGACTGAACAGAGCTTCTCAGACTTCACAGGGACTGAACAGAGCCAATAGCTTCTCAGACTTCACAGGGACTGAACAGAGCTTCTCAGTCTTCACAGGGACTGAACAGAGCCAATAGCTTCTCAGACTTCACAGGGACTGAACAGAGCCAATAGCTTCTCAGACTTCACAGGGACTGAACAGAGCCAATAGCTTCTCAGTCTTCACAGGGACTGAACAGAGCCAATAGCTTCTCAGACTTCACATGGACTGAACAGAGCTTCTCAGTCTTCACAGGGACTGAACAGAGTTTCTCAGTCTTCACAGGGACTGAACAGAGCCAATAGCTCCTCAGACTTCACAGGGACTGAACAGAGCCCAGACTTCACAGGGACTGAACAGAGCTTCTCAGACTTCACAGGGACTGAACAGAGCTTCTCAGTCTTCACAGGGACTGAACAGAGCCAATAGCTCCTCAGACTTCACAGGGATTGAACAGAGCCCAGACTTCACAGGGACTGAACAGAACTTCTCAGTCTTCACAGGGACTGAACAGAGCTTCTCAGTCTTCACAGGGACTGAACAGAGCCAATAGCTCCTCAGACTTCACAATGACTGAACAGAGCTTCTCAGACTTCACAGGGACTGAACAGAGCCAATAGCTTATCAGTCTACACAATGACTGAACAGAGCCCAGACTTCACAGGGACTAAACAGAGCTCAGACTTCACAGGGACTAAACAGAGCCAATAGCTTCTCCGTCTTCACAAGGACTGAACAGAGCTCAGACTTCACAGGGACTGAACAGAGCCTACAGCTTCTCATTCATCACAGGGGACTGAACAGAGCTCAGACTTCACAGGGACTGAACAGAGCTCAGACTTAGCAGGGACTGAAAAGAGCCAATAGCTTCTCAGTCTTCACATGGGACTGAACAGAGCTCAGACTTCACAGGGACTGAACACGAGCTCAGACTTCACAGGGACTGAACAGAGCTCAGACTTCACTGGGACTGAAGAGAGCCAATAGCTTCTCAGTCTTCACAGGAACTGAACATTGCTTCTCCGTCTTCACAGGGACTGAACAGAGCTCAGACTTCACAGGGACTGAACAGAGCCAATAGCTTCTCAGACTTCACAGGGACTGAACAGAGCCAATAGCTTCTCAGACTTCACAGGGACTGAACAGAGCCAATAGCTTCTCAGACTTCACAGGGACTGAACAGAGCCAATAGCTTCTCAGACTTCACAGGGACTGAACAGAGCATCTCAGTCTTCACAGGGACTGAACAGAGCCAATAGATTCTCAGACTTCACAGGGACTGAACAGAGCCAATAGCTTCTCAGTCTTCACAGGGACTGAACAGAGATCAGATTTCACAGGGACTGAACAGAGCCAATAGCTTCTCAGACTTCACAGGGACTGACCAGAGCTTCTCAGTCTTCACAGGGACTGAACAGAGCCAATAGCTTCTCAGTCATCACAGGGACTGAACAGAGTTTCTCAGTCTTCACAGGGACTAAACAGAGCAAATAGTTTCTCAGACTTCACAAGGACTGAACAGAGCTTCTCAGTCTTCACAGGGACTGAACAGAGCGAATAGATTCTCAGACTTCACAAGGACTGAACAAAGCATCTCTGTCGTCACAGGGACTGAACAGAGTTTCTCAGTCGTCACAGGGTCTGACCAGAGCTTCTCAGTCTTCACAGGGACTGTACAGAGCCAATAGCCTCTCAGACTTCACAGGGACTGAACAGAGCCAATAGCTTCTCCGTCTTTACATGGACGGAACAGAGCCAATAGCTTCGCAGACTTCACAAGGACTGAACAGAGCCAATAGATTCTCATACTTCACAGGGACTGTACAGAGCCAATAGCTTCTCAGACTTCACAAGGACTGAACAGAGCCAATAGCTTCTCAGACTTCACAGGGACTGAACAGAGCCAATAGCTTCGCAGACTTCACAGGGACTGAACAGAGATCAGATGTCGCAGGTACTGAACAGAGCCAATAGCTTCTCTCGTCTTTACAGGGACGGAACAGAGCCACTAGCTTCGCCATACTTCACAAAGACTGAACAGAGCCAATAGATTCTCAGACTTCACAGGGACTTGAACAGAGCTTCTCAGACTTCACAGGGACTGAACAGAGCTTCTCAGACTTCACAGGGACTGAACAGAGCTTCTCCGTCTTCACAGGGACTGAACAGAGCCAATAGCTTCTCAGACTTCACAGGGACTGAACCGGCCAATAGCTTCTCAGACTTCACAGGTGGACTGAACGGAGCTTCTCAGACTTCACAGCGACTGAACAGAGCCAATAGCTTCTCA
>JAWQFJ010002148.1:77087-88031 GCA_034096865.1 Theodoxus fluviatilis | reverse complement strand
TCCTCGTCATCCTCCTCATCTCATCTCCTCCTCGTCATCCACCTCATCTCATCTCCTCCTCGTCATCCACCTCATCTCATCTCCTCCTCGTCATCCACCTCATCTCATCTCCTCCTCGTCATCCTCCTCATCTCATCTCCTCCTCGTCATCCTCCTCATCTCATCTCCTCCTCGTCATCCACCTCATCTCATCTCCTCCTCGTCATCCTCCTCATCTCATCTCCTCCTCGTCATCCTCCTCATCTCATCTCCTCCTCGTCATCCACCTCATCTCATCTCCTCCTCGTCATCCTCCTCATCTCATCTCCTCCTCGTCATCCACCTCATCTCATCTCCTCCTCGTCATCCACCTCATCTCATCTCCTCCTCGTCATCCACCTCATCTCATCTCCTCCTCGTCATCCTCCTCATCTCATCTCCTCCTCGTCATCCTCCTCATCTCATCTCCTCCTCGTCATCCACCTCATCTCATCTCCTCCTCGTCATCCTCCTCATCTCATCTCCTCCTCGTCATCCACCTCATCTCATCTCCTCCTCGTCATCTTCTCATCTCATCTCCTCCTCGTCATCCTCCTCATCTCATCTCCTCCTCGTCATCCACCTCATCTCATCTCCTCCTCGTCATCCTCCTCATCTCATCTCCTCCTCGTCATCCTCCTCATCTCATCTCCTCCTCGTCATCCTCCTCATCTCATCTCCTCCTCGTCATCCTCCTCATCTCATCTCCTCCTCGTCATCCTCCTCATCTCATCTCCTCCTCGTCATCCTCCTCATCTCATCTCCTCCTCGTCATCCACCTCATCTCATCTCCTCCTCGTCATCCTCCTCATCTCATCTCCTCCTCGTCATCCTCCTCATCTCATCTCCTCCTCGTCATCCTCCTCATCTCATCTCCTCCTCGTCATCCTTCTCATCTCATCTCCTCCTCGTCATCCACCTCATCTCATCTCCTCCTCGTCATCCTTCTCATCTCATCTCCTCCTCGTCATCCACCTCATCTCATCTCCTCCTCGTCATCCACCTCATCTCATCTCCTCCTCGTCATCCTTCTCATCTCATCTCCTCCTCGTCATCCACCTCATCTCATCTCCTCCTCGTCATCCACCTCATCTCATCTCCTCCTCGTCATCCACCTCATCTCATCTCCTCCTCGTCATCCACCTCATCTCATCTCCTCCTCGTCATCCTCTCATCTCATCTCCTCCTCGTCATCCATCCTCCTCTCATCTCCTCCTCGTCATCCTCCTCATCTCATCTCCTCCTCGTCATCCTCCTCATCTCATCTCCTCCTCGTCATCCTCCTCATCTCATCTCCTCCTCGTCATCCACCTCATCTCATCTCCTCCTCGTCATCCACCTCATCTCATCTCCTCCTCGTCATCCTCCTCATCTCATCTCCTCCTCGTCATCCTCCTCATCTCATCTCCTCCTCGTCATCCTTCTCATCTCATCTCCTCCTCGTCATCCTCCTCATCTCATCTCCTCCTCGTCATCCTCCTCATCTCATCTCCTCCTCGTCATCCTCCTCATCTCATCTCCTCCTCGTCATCCACCTCATCTCATCTCCTCCTCGTCATCCACCTCATCTCATCTCCTCCTCGTCATCCACCTCATCTCATCTCCTCCTCGTCATCCACCTCATCTCATCTCCTCCTCGTCATCCTCCTCATCTCATCTCCTCCTCGTCATCCTCCTCATCTCATCTCCTCCTCGTCATCCTCCTCATCTCATCTCCTCCTCGTCATCCTCTCATCTCATCTCCTCCTCGTCATCCACCTCATCTCATCTCCTCCTCGTCATCCTCTCATCTCATCTCCTCCTCGTCATCCTCCTCATCTCATCTCCTCCTCGTCATCCTCCTCATCTCATCTCCTCCTCGTCATCCTCCTCATCTCATCTCCTCCTCGTCATCCTCCTCATCTCATCTCCTCCTCGTCATCCACCTCATCTCATCTCCTCCTCGTCATCCTCCTCATCTCATCTCCTCCTCGTCATCCACCTCATCTCATCTCCTCCTCGTCATCCTCCTCATCTCATCTCCTCCTCGTCATCCACCTCATCTCATCTCCTCCTCGTCATCCTCCTCATCTCATCTCCTCCTCGTCATCCTTCTCATCTCATCTCCTCCTCGTCATCCACCTCATCTCATCTCCTCCTCGTCATCCTCCTCATCTCATCTCCTCCTCGTCATCCTCCTCATCTCATCTCCTCCTCGTCATCCTCCTCATCTCATCTCCTCCTCGTCATCCTCCTCATCTCATCTCCTCCTCGTCATCCTCCTCATCTCATCTCCTCCTCGTCATCCTCCTCATCTCATCTCCTCCTCGTCATCCTCCTCATCTCATCTCCTCCTCGTCATCCACCTCATCTCATCTCCTCCTCGTCATCCTCCTCATCTCATCTCCTCCTCGTCATCCACCTCATCTCATCTCCTCCTCGTCATCCTCCTCATCTCATCTCCTCCTCGTCATCCTCCTCATCTCATCTCCTCCTCGTCATCCACCTCATCTCATCTCCTCCTCGTCATCCTCCTCATCTCATCTCCTCCTCGTCATCCTCCTCATCTCATCTCCTCCTCGTCATCCACCTCATCTCATCTCCTCCTCGTCATCCACCTCATCTCATCTCCTCCTCGTCATCCACCTCATCTCATCTCCTCCTCGTCATCCTCCTCATCTCATCTCCTCCTCGTCATCCTCCTCATCTCATCTCCTCCTCGTCATCCACCTCATCTCATCTCCTCCTCGTCATCCACCTCATCTCATCTCCTCCTCGTCATCCTCCTCATCTCATCTCCTCCTCGTCATCCTCCTCATCTCATCTCCTCCTCGTCATCCTCCTCATCTCATCTCCTCCTCGTCATCCTCCTCATCTCATCTCCTCCTCGTCATCCTCCTCATCTCATCTCCTCCTCGTCATCCTTCTCATCTCATCTCCTCCTCGTCATCCTCCTCATCTCATCTCCTCCTCGTCATCCACCTCATCTCATCTCCTCCTCGTCATCCTCCTCATCTCATCTCCTCCTCGTCATCCTCCTCATCTCATCTCCTCCTCGTCATCCACCTCATCTCATCTCCTCCTCGTCATCCTTCTCATCTCATCTCCTCCTCGTCATCCTTCTCATCTCATCTCCTCCTCGTCATCCTCCTCATCTCATCTCCTCCTCGTCATCCTCCTCATCTCATCTCCTCCTCGTCATCCTCCTCATCTCATCTCCTCCTCGTCATCCTCCTCATCTCATCTCCTCCTCGTCATCCTCCTCATCTCATCTCCTCCTCGTCATCCTCCTCATCTCATCTCCTCCTCGTCATCCTCCTCATCTCATCTCCTCCTCGTCATCCTCCTCATCTCATCTCCTCCTCGTCATCCTCCTCATCTCATCTCCTCCTCGTCATCCTCCTCATCTCATCTCCTCCTCGTCATCCTCCTCATCTCATCTCCTCCTCGTCATCCTCCTCATCTCATCTCCTCCTCGTCATCCTCCTCATCTCATCTCCTCCTCGTCATCCTCCTCATCTCATCTCCTCCTCGTCATCCTCCTCATCTCATCTCCTCCTCGTCATCCACCTCATCTCATCTCCTCCTCGTCATCCTCCTCATCTCATCTCCTCCTCGTCATCCTCCTCATCTCATCTCCTCCTCGTCATCCTCCTCATCTCATCTCCTCCTCGTCATCCTCCTCATCTCATCTCCTCCTCGTCATCCTCCTCATCTCATCTCCTCCTCGTCATCCTCCTCATCTCATCTCCTCCTCGTCATCCACCTCATCTCATCTCCTCCTCGTCATCCTCCTCATCTCATCTCCTCCTCGTCATCCACCTCATCTCATCTCCTCCTCGTCATCCTCCTCATCTCATCTCCTCCTCGTCATCCACCTCATCTCATCTCCTCCTCGTCATCCACCTCATCTCATCTCCTCCTCGTCATCCACCTCATCTCATCTCTCCGGCCTCCTCGTCATCCTCATCATCTCATCTCCTCGTCATCCTCCTCCTCATCATCATCTCATCTCCTCCTCCTCGTCATCATTATCATCTGATCTCCTCCTCCTACTCCTCATCTCCTCATCTCCACCATTATTATATCATCGTCCTCCTCCTCTCATCATTTCCTCCTCCTCCTCATATCATCATCATCTCCATCATCTCATCATCTCATCATCATCATCATCATCATCATCATCATCATCATCATCATCATCATCATCATCATCATCATCATCATCAAAAATCGTAATATCATTTATTGTTTTGCGCCGTCTCCGACGTAATCGCTCGTAGCGCACAGTTGGAGCGTTCCAAATGTTTGCTCAAAGACGTGTGTCTTGAGTCGTCTCCTGGAGTCACTTTAGAAAAGTATCGTCTCACAATGAGGAAAAGAGTGCCACAGCGCCGGGGCAGCTGATGAAAAGTCCGAGTCTGAAGGGCCTCTTGTCTGACAGGGATGCGTGGCCGAGTGGTTCGGACGCCAGACTTGCAGTTTCTATCGGCATCTGAGTGCGGCGTTCGAGTCTGCGCGAATGGTTTCTTGGGCAACATCAATTAATCGACCACGCTTCCTCCCGCCCGGGAGTGATAGCGGGTGCTGACGAGGGCTGAGCAAGAAAACCTAAACATTCACCTTGGCGCCTTTATCTGCAACCCAGTTGCAGCTCCGCAAGGAACTATGAGAATGTTGGAATGACGACTGAGTGGCCCAATGACCGAGGAGTGACATTGTGCGGTTTGAACATATATCCATGAGAGAAATATGGCTATATAAAAGCTAGGCAGTCACTAACCCAGATGTTACAGCGTGACAGTGCGAGTGTGCTATTTGGATTCGATTTTACGCACATTTTTGTCTCTGAAATACTATGAAAAGCACAACAATGAATGATACTAGACTACTCTAAAATTGCAACACGTTGTAATAAAAATGATAAATTATGTGTAAAAATCATGACCGTCATAGAGATATGACACCGTAATCTGTCTACCAGCCCGGCTGCGCTTGCGCATGTGTGTGCGTGCGTGCGTGCGTGTATGTGTGTGTGAATTTTTTTTAATAGGCTGAATTGGTAAATGTCCAACTTCTCCTCAGTCTATGAACAGTCGGAGGGCAGGTTTTCTATGGATGAAGCAACGAATGCTGTAACAAACTGTATGGGAGAAACTGCAGTGGGTATGAGGAAACGTAATACTGTTAGATCTGAAAGAAGATTGTACTCACCTTGGCGTGCAGAAATACACAAGAACGCAAAGAAGTAACGACAGGAGAGTACATGTAGAGGAGAGTACAAATCCATGTTGAGGTAGATACGAAATGAATATGCGTATTGCCAAATTGACAAATTGTCTAACAGTTGCAAAATCCCAAAAGGTTTCTGGCAACAAGTAAGAAACAGTGGTGGGGGAAGAAAGAGAAGTATCAATACAATAAGTATTGATACATGGTATGATAACTTCAGAACAATGTATGAAGATGAGAGAGGAGGTGATGAGGGTGGCGGCACTGAAGTGAAAGGGTTAGTAATGAAAGGTGTTCCTGTGCTCCCAGGCACCATTTGCATGTAGACAATGCTAGAAGTCAACTTAATGCAGAAATCAGCACAGCAGAGTTTTCCAGCGCAACTAGTCATGCTAAGGTAGGGAGGAGAGCAGGCTTAGACAAAATTAACGGTGAAATGCTCAAGTGCTCAGGACATGTCATTTTACCTTTTCTCCACTCCACACATTATTCCACTGCATCTTCAGGTCCGGCGTGTTTCCAGACATTTGGTCCAGGTCAATGGCTGTCCCAATGCACAAGCATGGTGTTCCTGCTCACGTTGCCATGGCTCCTGGCTAAGGCTTTCACACACATACGCTAAGGAAGCGATTGGAAACGTGGTCAACAGACACATAAATCTTTCTGAAAGAGCAACCTGCGTTTAGGAGTGAATATTACATCGCGGATAATATTTTTATTCTGAAAGCAGTTGTCCAGAGGTACATGAACCGGAAAAAGAAACTTTATGTAGCTTTAGTCGACGTTCACAAGGCTTTTGATTCGGTGAAGCGACATGCCGTCTGGAGAGTGTTGAGAGAATATGGTCTCCATAGTAACCTCTTTGATTCCCTCATGTCTATATATACTACATGAAAAACTGCATCAGAAACAATGAAAATTTGTCTTACTTTTTCACGAGTGCCAAGGGAATGAAGCAAGGCTGCGTTCTCACTCCACCTCAGTTTTCATTTGTTGTCAACACCATGGCTGAAGAGGTTGAAAAGAGAGGTAAACACGGCGTTCAGTTGATGCCAGATCACACTGAGCTATTTCTATTGATGTTTGCAGATGATGTAGTAATTTTTTCATACACTGTTATAGGTCTACAAATCAGATTGACACATTAACTGAGACTGATGGCCTGTCGGGTCTTTCAGTAAACAACAATAAGACGAAGGTAGAATGGGTTTGTAGAATGGGCAGCCATTTTGACGGACATGAAAAATGGTTTAGTCGATGGTAGAGGGGTGGAGGTGTTAAATCAGTACAAGTATTTAGGTCTTAACCTATCAACGAAAGTAAACAGTAATGTAGCTTTATCAGACCTTGCCATTAGAGGGGAAATTGCTGTGGTGTGTTTTATTAAATGTCTTCTTAGAATACAAAGCTTTTCACCAAAAGTTTTCTTCAAAATGTTCAATGCACAAGTCCAACCAATTTTACTTTATGAGTATGAGCTGTGGGGATTGAACAACTGTGGTATGAATGAGAATGTCCATTTGTTTGCAATCAAAAAGTTCATGAACGTTTCGATGCGCACTCCAAATAGTAGAATGTATGGAGAAACAGGTCGTTTTCCATTGTGTGTGAACGCAACGGTGAGATGTTTGAAATACTAGTTGAAGATAGGCCTACAAAGGTAGGAAAATGTTTGCTACCCGAAAAAGTTTATAGAATGATGATGACTGATTACGAGAATGGTCAAAGGAACTGGGTTGCAGGAGTTAGAGATATATTCTTCAGGTAAAATTCCCTAATGTGTGGCAAAGACAGGACGCTAAAAATGAAAGTTTTTCTTCAAATCGTTTAAGGAAAGGATGTTTCAAGTATTTGATCAGAGATGGCGTGATAAGATGAAAGAAAGCAATACATTTGTGATATATAAATTGCTAACGTTCGAAATATCAGTGACATTGCATTTTCAGTGCACAAAAAGGTCTTCCGTGATATCTTTAATAAATTTTGTTTTGGCGTCAGTGACATTCCAATACGCAGTGTTCGATATTGCACCACTAATAAACTTCCAAGATGTCCAGATTGTGCAAATGATGAGGAAACTAAATGCCACTTCTTAATTACATGTCCCCACTCATAAAGAGATACGTTCTAAATATCTAATGATGGGTTCATCTAAATGGCCGATTGAAAACTATTGTCTTACGCCGTCAAGCGGAAATGTAACCATTATCATGCGCTGGAGGCCAAACAATAATGTATCAAAGTGTCAAAATATATCTCTCTCTCTCTCTCTCTCTCTCTCTCACACACACACACACACACACACACACACACACACACACACGCCACACTAATGCTACTAATACCATTACTAACTGCTACTACTACTACTACTACTACTTCTTCTGCTACTACTAATACTACCATCACCACCACCACTACTACTACTACTACTACTACTACTACTACTACTCCTCTACTGCTGCTGCTGCTGCTGCTGCAGCTGCACCACATAAATGCTAACAAACTCACAGTCACACCTCCTATTCTCCATCCCCAAACCTCCTCCCTTGGCTCCCCTTTTACGCCTGGGCGCATCTGCGGGTCTTTGCCAGCTTGGGGCGAACTTCGCTTGCCTCAAATTTGCTGTTACCTTTTTCAGCTTCGTCAGTTCCAATGAGCGTCGCTCTGAGCCATCGCTTGCCACTGAGAGTATTGCTGCCTGGGACCAGCGCTGCCCTGAAGCACGTCACTCGCACAGCGACAGGCGCCTGCAGCTCCAGGTAAGCGTGTTTTTGATTAGTCGTATGTTCTACTGTTCTTTACTCCTTTTGAGTTCTCTATACGTTGGAAGTCGCTAGACACACACACACACACACACACACACACACACACACACACACACACACCACCCATTTCCTTCCTCTCCTCAGCTGGAGACTATGGTCGTAGAACATTCGGGATTTGTTTTAGTAGTTCGACAGCTAGATCCTTCCTCTTTTCCCCTCCTCCACCCCTCCCCCTCCCCTCCCCCCGCCTCCTTCCTCTCATCGGCTGGAGACTGTGGTCGAAGCACACTTGGAATGTGTTTAAGTAGCATAACCACTAGACCCCTCCTCCCCTACCCTCCCTCCTCCTCCTTCTCATCACCTGGAGACTATGGTCGTAAAGCTTTTGAGACCTCCTCAAGGACCCAAACAGCACCAAGTGCCAACGGGAGTATTTGTTACCCTCATTTCCCTCATTTTGGACAACCTGCCTGGTTAAAGTATCCCTGTTTGGGCTGAGTTCTGAATGAAACAAATTCTGCCTTAACCATATTCGGCAGCTTGAAGATGTCCCCCTGGGATGTCCTCGAAACATTCTGAAAACTTCTGACGTCTTGAGAAGATCACGGTTGTCAGGACTTGAGACGCTCTTGATGAATCTTCAGTTAGACTGAGCTGGTCTTGCGATGAGGATGGCAGACAACAGGCCGCCCAAAGAAATTTTCTATTCAGAGGACCCTACTAGAAAGCATAAGATTTGTGGAACCCTTAAATACTTCAAAGACACAGACACACAAACACACTTACACACACACACACTTACACACACACACACACACATATACGCATGCATGGACGCACGACCGCACACACACACACACACACACACACACACACACACACACAAACACACAGACACACATGAAGAACGTGGTCAAAACAGTTTGAAAGAAATGCGCCTAGAAGTGAGTTAGGCAAGAAGTCGAATTGCGACAGGCACCAACTGTTGAAGTTAATCGTTTTCTGTATTCGTGAAGGCTTTGTTTGGGGACTACAGACGGAAGCCCAAAGGCTGTAACCGGAAATTTATCACTGAATTATCTCATAGTCGTCCTTTACTCCTGCTTAAGTTAGGATAGATCCGCTCACTGCAGAGAACATTGACTATGGCGAATGATAACAACGGTAAAGACTGTTTAGTTGTGTTGTCCATCGGGCGAAGAAGGCTCTGGTTGCTGGTGGTTGTATCGATGTGGCGAGAGACACACAATATGGATGTGCTGTCAGTACATTTAAGGAGTTTTCTCCCATTCAAGGCAAGGAGAAGATCAGGTTGAAACGGATGATTTGTGTCTCGGACGGTAGTAGAAGTAAGGGCAGTTGGACGGCAAGTGAGAAAGCTGAAGAGCATGCGGACGAAGAAGAGGAGGATGAAACAAGAAAGACAGGGAGAAGGAAAAGAAGAAGGGAGACGCAGGAGGAGCATGATAGACGGAGAGTAGAAGTATGAGAAGGAGCAGGATGAGGACGAGTATATTCAGAAGGAACTCAAAAAGTAAAACCAGTGGACGGATGAATAGAAGGAGATAAGGTTTGATTTGGAGAGTAAGGATAAGCAAGAGAAGAAGTAGAATGAGTAGATGGAATAATACAATGGCGAGGAGGAGGTAGAGCAGCAGCAGCAACAGGAGAAGGAGCAGGAGCAGAAGGAGGAGAAGGAGGAGGAGGAGCAGGAGGAGGAGGAGCAAGAGAAAGAGGAGGAGCAACAGCAGGAGGAGGAGCACGAGGAGGAGGGGGACAAGGAGGAGGAGACATCGGAAAAAGAAGAGGAGACAGCGGAAAAAGAGGAGGAGACGGAGGACAAGAGGAGGAGGAGACAGTGAAAAAGATGAAGGAGGAGACAGTGGAAAAGATGGAGGAGAAGGAGGAAAAGGCGCAGCGGCAGCAGCAGGAGCAGGAGCAGCAGCAGAAGCAGGTGCAGCAACAGCAGGAGCGGAAATCTGGAGATTTTGACAGGGAGCTTGCCACTTCCAGAACCGGTACTACAAAGGGCGTGTACAATTACAGTATCTCGTTTTCCTTCTGTAGTTTGGACTCCACATGAAAGCGCTCATTTTCCCGTTTTTTTATTCTCTGGATCAGACTTGTAGAGCTTGTCATTTGTTGAGCGGCTTCTTGCAAGATTCAACGCGTCGTAAAACGGCTGTCTCGCCAGAAGACATGGTAGGCGACTAAAAACTGCTGGTTAGGTTTCTGTTTGATTGGTAGTCAAAGAACGTAAGCAAACAAAGAAGGCGCATCCGAGACTTTCCCTATAGTATACGAAAAGCGATGACGCTTGAAAAGCAGCGCTCTCAAGCGGCTGCGCTGTAGAGCAGACCAAGGGGGGTAAACAGACCACAGTGCAACATGTAAATACAGACGATGTTGCGCGAATGTATCGGCGTGTTTCTCATTAATCCCGAGCACATTTGTCAACAAAATTACCGTGTAATTTGTAGCAAAATGACTCCCTGCAATAAAGCTGGTATTTATGCCCCTTTTTTCCCCGTCTACATTGTGATATAGAGCTTACAATTGACACGGAATTGGTGAATGAAAACAGTAAAATTATACTGTTTGTTTTCTTTTTTTAATTCACACAACCATCAGACCTTTTGATGATATTCAAGTTTGTGCTGTTGGTGACTGAATCGTAAAACCAGACTATTGCAGCATGCCAGAATGCAAAATTTTATTAAGAAATTAATTTCCTCCATTGAATAGTGATTAGTGAGCTAAAGAGCGTTGGTTGTCGATTGAATAAATTTTTACACTGCTTTGCATATTCATAATTATTGTCAAATGTATCGTTCCTTTGGTTTGTTGTTCTTTGCTCGGGCTGTCCTGTGTTTAGCAGTCGCTCTGATAATTCGGTCACCAGGTCACGTGACGCCAGTCGATTTAGAGCTCGACACGAGAGACTATT
>JAWQFJ010002148.1:42087-72087 GCA_034096865.1 Theodoxus fluviatilis | reverse complement strand
GTCGTCTTTCGAAACGCCTACCCATCTTTCCTCCTATTCTTGCAAGGTGTAAATTCTGTCCCATATTGCCTCGGCCACGTCACCATCATTTACCCTCAACAGTGGAGTTCATATTTCTTTCTGGGACACGTCTCCACACGGCAGGGGCATCTAGGGACGGTAAATGCTGCTGAAAGACGCTGTTTGGCCCCGGGCTGTCCGTCTGACCAGACTCAGCCAGCTTCAGGATGGTCGTTTATTCTGGCGCCTCGGAGATTCATAGCCGTTAGTTAACCACGGTCTTTGAAGTTGATCCACGGCGTTCCCCAGAACTCGCCACGGCCTCCTGCCAACGCCTTCTCATCGTTCAGTCGGCTGAGTCTTGTCTCGCCCTCGCCCGGGATCAATCTTTGCCGCCCGGTCCATTTTCAATTAGCTGCGACTGGCCCAGCATCCTCCCCTCCCCTCACAGGCCTGCACGGCGTGCCGTCTGTAATGAAACACGATGCTTTGATTGGCACAGATAGAAGCACAGCAAAAGTGATCGTCCGTCGTTATCAAATGCTTACATCCTCGGGTTCGGCCTCTCCCTTGGTGGAGAGGGCTCCACTGTAGACTCCATGCGCTATAATCATCGCGGTCGCTCTCCATCCCTTAGGCCCGTCGCACACTAGGCGTCCATTTGTGACGCAAGCTGCTTGCGTCCTACGGCGCTTGGCCGCTAGCTGTGAGCCGCTTGCGTCCTCATCTCGCACACTCGCAGCTTGACGCGAGCGGCACTTGCCATATTTGGAAAGTCTCGCGCAGAAACCGAGACTGACCGAGAAAACCTGTATTGACGCGTTAGAATCATCGCGTCGCTCGACTGACACTGCAGTCTTTCTGTGCTGAGTTATGGGGGAACTGCAACTGCGTAAAATGATATCGTGTGATAATTATTTCTTCCAATGATGTCACTTGACAGGTGAGAGAGTAGACTCGATCTGTCAGAGTTGACCGCTCGCTTGTTGTTGTCACCGTGACCTACTCAGCGTGTCACGGTTGTTGATGTCAATCGCGACCACTACTCGACTGCTTCGCGTTCAGTTTTCGACCACTTCGAATACCTGTCGCAGGCTCTACTTAGGGTGACTGTGGTGCCGAGCCTGATATTTCTCTAGGCTGTCGATGTGTTATTTATAGTGTTAAGCAAGGTTTCTGCGTGTGTATTCGTCTGTGACGATCTCTGCTGTCCCGTTGTAAATAGGTGCCACTCGATCAAGCGATTGATCCGTGTGTGTGTTTGTTTGTGTGTGTGTGTGTGTGTGTGTGTGTGTGTGTGTGTGTGTTTGTGTGTGTGAGTGCGTGTGTGTGTGTGTGTGTGTGTGTGTGTGTGTGTGTGTGTGTGCGTGTGTGTGTGTTTGTGTGTGTGTGTGTGTGTGTGTGTGTGTGTGTGTGTTGTGTGTCCATGTGTGTGTGTGTCTGTGTGTACGTCAGTTTATGTTTGCCTGTGTGTATGTTTGTGTGCGAGACTGTGTGTGTGTGTGTGTGTGTGTGTGTGTGTGTGTGTGTGTGTGTGTGTGTGTGTGCGTTCCTGTGCTGTGTTGTCAAAAGCTACTCTTCTCATGATTTTTATTAAAAGCAGTTGAATGCTCTATGAAGAAATTATCAGAGCAGCGGTATTCAACATACGTTCCGTCACATGACCATAGCCACAATGATGATTGATAGTGCAAATATTTAACAACCAAGTAACTACGGTCAAAACAAAAATTGAATAGTACTGATTATTACCAAGTCATTTGTTCATTGCAGACGACAGCACTCATCAAATATTTGGAAGGGGTTACAAGTGAGCAACAAGCAAGCAGCAAATATGTAATTCAAGTAAATGTAACTTTTTGTAATGTAAGAGCTGTTTCTTCTCTTCTCTGAGGTAATAACAACAAAAAAGGTGACACGTGCACAATATCACTGCAATGTAGATTAGAAATTAACACTCCGACACGTTGGGAGCCGTGAAAATTCTAGGCTGCAATGCAGTGTGTGGATTACTTCTAATCATCTCAGTTCCGAGTTCAGTTTCTGTGCACAGGACCTTCGACTTCATAGAAAACTTTATCACCCCTTGTAATGGCATCACTGTTTTTAACAGCTAAACTACGGAGATAAAAGATACATCAGCACTGCATCATTTGAATAACATGTTTAATCGAACGCTGACGAAAACTATGCCGAAATTTCAAACTTACCACTCCAGCCTTTCTTCATCTCCACCCCAATCCACAGGAGACTCTCCCGGGTCTTGTCACGATCATAATAACTTTTCATCCCGAGATTGTAGAGGTTTTCTTGCCTGCCCTTGCAAACAATCTGATTGGCCACGTCCAAGCGTCTAGGCGCTCGGAAATAGAGACGACCCTACTTCCAAGCGCCTGACGCTTGGACGCAAGCGGCTGGGCGCGCGCAGCCGAATCAGCCGGCGGCTACCCTCGCACACTGTACTGCGCGTTCAAAATACGCCAGCTGCTTGGCTGCTTGGCTGCTTGGACGCCTAGTGTGCGACGGGCCTTATCCCCGTCCTTCCCCCCCCCCCCCTCCCCCTCCCTTAACTGGTTCCTCCAGCCTTCTGACCTCTAACCGACGACCTTGACTTATGGGTTCACCCCACGCAGGAGAGTGGCATGTTTGCGAATGGCTCGACCTGATCGTAGATGATGGCTCAGTTAATCTCTCCCGTTCAAAGTTGCGGCGGGATTTATAGCTGTTGATTCGGTCAAAACTGCGGGCAGTAATCAGGGGTCTAATGTGTGTACCGCGAGAGAAATCAACCAACAAGATGAAAACAGCTCAACAGGAGCAAAAGCTGTTTAATTTGGAGTAATGTGGGAACGGAAATGGAAACTAAACAAATCAGTGAATATGACACGAACTTGCCAAACCTTCCTGGAGACATGAGCGATAAAAGAGCAATGACTTACGAGGGTAATGCTTTCTGTTATTTCTCTTCTTCTTCTGCTGCTGCTTCTTCTATTCTTTTTCTTCTTCTGCTTCTTTTTCTTCTTCTGCTTCTTCTTCTTCTCCTGTTTCCTCTTCTTTTTCTGCGCCTAGCAGGCGACAGGCCAAGACTGCTTCTTCCTCTACAGACATCGGTACGGCTGCTCCCACAGCGGATGGTCCTGTGTGATTAACAGATGCCAAAGCGCAAACCACGAAAATACAATTCGACTATTGATTCGTTTGTAAAGGTTCTCTTAATCGATCGCTCAAACACTGTTCCGGCATAAGTACTTGTACATGTATATTATTTCTTTTATGTTGTTTAGGACTTGTTCAGGGTTTATATCTTCTTATATTTGTTCGTTTTCTTTCTTCTCCTTCCCTCTCTTCACCCACTTCCATTTCCATGACATTGCCATAAATAACTTTTCCCTTGTTCTCACCTCTCCGTCTGTGCTCCCTTCCCTTCCCGCTCCAGTCCGTGTTTCCCAGACAGCATGGAGTCTTCCGTGACGACTAGCGCTTGTCGTTACATGAGACATGTATGAATAATATATTCCTCCCGATTCGTCGAGACGAGAAATGCTTTTTTTTTTAAACTGGGCATCTCACTGTCGAGACCCTGAATCCAAAATTTCACCCCTTTGGTCCTTGTGTGGGTTGGGGGTAATAATAGAAGACGTAAAACGTGTCGCTCCACGCAATTCCTAAAAGGCTAATGATAAGGAAAATGCGGCCTTGACCGACTGTGCTTCGAACAGTACCATGACTTGGATAGTCAGTCCATGGCCTTACATGGTCTGCAAAGGCCGATGGGCCGTAAAGCCCCAACCTCCATCCATCATGTGATCCATTGATCCATCAATCCATCCATGCATCCATCAGTCCATCCATGTATTCATCCATTCATCCGTCCATCTACCCAACCACCACTCTGGTTCTTCAGCCAACAGGTACGCAGATTTGACAGCCTCTTGCAAAGAGAGAAAGGCTTTACCAGCCAGCGTCAGCCTGTCTTGGTCCAAGGGCAAAGTGACACTCAGTTTTGGAGGGTTGAAATTGGCCAATAAGCTGAAACCAGAGACGGATTCATCTTTATACTTCACAGATTGGGCAAAATATATTTCTTTTTTAAGTAGCTCTGTCCAATGCCCATTCAGACCGGTAAGAAACAGCTCATAAAATATATAATCCCGTGATCCAATCATGGAGTGACAGACTATCCACGCTGACTATTTGAGCCAGACACCATACGGTGCTGCCCTCACGAATGAGTCAGACTTTTCATAACCTCCTCTCTTCCCGTGTCTCCGAAGATATTTTCTATCCTTACAATACGCTGGCGTTCAAAGGAGGTCCATACATCTATTCCAAGCAAAATCTTTCTTCATGTTTTTCTTACGAGTCGGGCTCGATTGATATCTGAGCAAGATCACAGACTCTCCCGAGGATAAATGTTGAGGAGGGCACCTCGAGGTCTGCTTGATGTTGAATGAAGATTCCGGACCCCAACGATTGACTGTCAGGCGCTCAACTCGGTGAACAACGGGGCAGAGAGGCCTCTCTCCCTCACCGTCAGCCAGTCGCCAATTTGATCTGAAGATGCAATAATCGATAAGAAGGAATATCAAGCACATCAAACCGTTCAGAGCTCTCACACAAGCCTCCCCAGTGTAACAGTAGATGGTTACCGAGTGCCATGAAATCCTGACATCGAACCCTTGCAGGAGATGATGGTTACGATTATTTGTCAAGGAAAGGTTCGGTAGCGTCGTTGGACCTATTCAGATTAAAAGACTGCTTGTATTTTCTCGTATATTTTAGGTTTGGGTATGTGGTTACGTTGACTTTCGTCTAGTTACCACATCACTTCTCTCAGTCTCCCACATGGTCAGCTTAGTATGCTTTTGCGACAAAAGGGCAAGACTACGAGTAAAGATCTGCCAGCAGATGTGACCGGTTCTTCAAAAACGGATCTCACCGATACCTCAGTGATCTGTAGATTATTGTATCAATATAGTAAACCTGATGGATGGCTGAGGAAGCTCCTGTTGTGTCGAGTTTTTCTTTTTGGCACGGCATAGACATTGAAGCAGCTCGAAATCACTCGAGTAGCATAGGCCGTTGTACAGGAAGCCTCTAGCGTTGTTCTCGAAGTGTCTTTCCTCTAAACGCTTGGTTAACTCGCTGGCAACATCGATAGGCCACCTTGTACGTGTCCACAGCACCTTGCCTCTAAGCGCTTGGTTAACTCGCTGGCAACATCGATAGGCCACCTTGTACACGTTTCCACAGCACCATGCCTCGCGCAGTGGCGAGTGTGCACGTCAATGTTTTCCTGCCCTCTGTGATGTATAGTTCAGTTAACCTTATCGTCTCCTTCTCACCCATCATAATTGCCTTGATGCAATTCTTCGTTGGCGCTTGCAGAACCGCATCAGTAAAACGTGTAGGGATTGGAAGATACGAGTATCTTTGGACGACGTCAGCGACCCGACGCAAAATAGGACCATTTCTGTTTACTTCCACATGCAGCTGTGCGGCATGGCAGCTTCCCTCTCTTCACGTGTAGAAAGCAATAGACAGTGCAATGAGGCGTCGTGTATAGAGCGTCAGTGTGACGTGTGTAGAAAGCAATAGACAGTGCAATGAGGCGTCGTGTATAGAGCGTCAGTGTGACGTGTGTAGAAAGCAATAGACAGTGCAATGAGGCGTCGTGTATAGAGCGTCAGTGTGACATGTGTAGAAAACAATAGACAGTGCAATGAGGCGTCGTGTATAGAGCGTCAGTGTGACGTGTGTAGAAAGCAATAGACAGTGCAATGAGGCGTCGTGTATAGAGCGTCAGTGTGACATGTGTAGAAAGCAATAGTGCAATGAGGCGTCGTGTATACAGCGTCAGTGTGACATGTGTAGAAAGCAATAGACAGTGCAATGAGGCGTCGTGTATAGAGCGTCAGTGTGACATGTGTAGAAAGCAATAGACAGTGCAATGAGGCGTCGTGTATAGAGCGTCAGTGTGACGTGTGTAGAAAGCAATAGACAGTGCAATGAGGCGTCGTGTATAGAGCGTCAGTGTGACACGTGTAGAAAGCAATAGACAGTGCAATGAGGCGTCGTGTATAGAGCGTCAGTGTGACGTGTGTAGAAAGCAATAGACAGTGCAATGAGGCGTCGTGTATAGAGCGTCAGTGTGACGTGTGTAGAAAGCAATAGACAGTGCAATGAGGCGTCGTGTATAGAGCGTCAGTGTGACATGTGTAGAAAGCAATAGTGCAATGAGGCGTCGTGTATAGAGCGTCAGTGTGACGTGTGTAGAAAGCAATAGTGCAATGAGGCGTCGTGTATAGAGCGTCAGTGTGACATGTGTAGAAAGCAATAGACAGTGCAATGAGGCGTCGTGTATAGAGCGTCAGTGTGACATGTGTAGAAAGCAATAGACAGTGCAATGAGGCGTCGTGTATAGAGCGTCAGTGTGACATGTGTAGAAAGCAATAGTGCAATGAGGCGTCGTGTATAGAGCGTCAGTGTGACGTGTGTAGAAAGCAATAGACAGTGCAATGAGGCGTCGTGTATAGAGCGTCAGTGTGACATGTGTAGAAAGCAATAGACAGTGCAATGAGGCGTCGTGTATAGAGCGTCAGTGTGACATGTGTAGAAAGCAATAGGATGGGATGAGTTGTGCTCACTTTGAGGCAGGACGAGCTTACGGCGCGCTCTCGGAAGATTGCACTGTTTCATCATCAAATGTTAGAATTCGACGCCAAAAACAAGAAGTAATGGACTGATCAAGCGATGGTGAAAATGTGAGTGCAATTTTCTCGAAATTGTGTTGATGTTGAGCTAGACTACAAATGAAGTTTTAAAAGTTGAGGCCTCTTGTCCAGCCCAGCCCCGGTGTATTGAACTCATGTCACTTTCTCTGTACGGGCAAGGCAAGCGTACCAAGCGCAAGCGAAAGAATAGGGACAGAAATCGCGCTCATGTTTCAACTGATTTGTCGGGAAGTGATAAGAGCACTGAAGTTAAGAAAGGGAAATTCGAGACAGACAGCATGACTACCAGTGAATTTCGAGAGCAACTGGAAGAGATTCGGTCATTTCTGAAGAGAATAGATGAGCGAGGGGAAAAAATAGAAAGTGCTATATTTGATCTTCAGCGAGAGAACGAGCAACTGAGACAGCAGATGAATAGCCTGATGAAAGAGAAAAACGACATGAAGGAAGAAGTTGAGAGAACGCGGAGAAGTCTGAGAGTGGTGCAGAAGCAGATGAATCACTCAGAACAGTGGGGTAGAAAGTGGAATATCAGAATTTGGGGACTCAGGGATGAGGCTGAGGAGAACTTGGAGGACAGTGCAGGAAAAGTAGTGAGTTTCATCAACAGTGAGTTGGGGCTGACGGACTTCAACTTGGACAAAATAGATGTTGCACACCGCCTTGGTCGTTTCCGGCATGGAGAGCGCCGCCCAGTCATAGTGAGATTCCTCAGGCTTGCGGATCGGCAGGCCGTGATGCGCGCAAAGAGTCGGCTAAGCGGCAAGCCTTTTGGAATTGCAGAAGACCTCACGGCTACTAACTACAAGCTGCTTAGCGCTGTGCGAGAGAGGGCCGGCAAAGGGAATGCCTGGACGAGGGATGGGGTTGTCCATGCCCGCCTGCAGAGTGGAAGAGTTGTCCGCATTGACGAAGCAACCCCTCTTTCTGACTACTTTGGCGGGCCAGGGCGGAGGGAGCCCTATTTACAGCGTCAAAAGAGGCAGGGACGACTAGGAGCGGGCGACGCCAACGCAAAAGACCACACAGAACGAGAAGCCCGTGGCGGTGGGGGCAACAGGCCAGAGCCGAAACCCCAGGAGCCCCAGTCCGCATTGTCCTCAGCTGCAACGGAGTCCGCAGAATTGGTGCAACAAACTCTACTCCGGATACTGGAAGAGCGTCCAGAGCTGCGTGGAAATGTGGTGGCGTGCAGCTCTCCTCTGATTCCGGTGAATGGAAGGTGAAGGTGAGGCGGAGAGGTTGTTTAAATGGGCAGACAGACATATGGCTGAACAAATACGCGGTCAGGGTTGTGTTGTCGCATTAATTATAATTGGAGCTAGTTGTGATTTGAAAATCCACGAACATGTAAGTGCTGTTGGTGCATTACTGTGATTGGACTGCACGGTTTTTGATCGTGGCAATACAGTGTAAAGAAACTGCCTTCGTCGGGAATTTCAAACGTTTTCGCCTTTCTTTTCGTGCGTTCCTAGTGATGCGAAAAGGAGTTCAATGACAGGAGCTACATTTGTGTGACAACACTTCTCTGGAATGTTGTACTTTACCTTGGATAAGGACGAGATGACGCCAGGGATTGTGTTTCGTGGTGCCAGGTAGGGGCTGAAATGTTGATACTATTCTTGCGTTTATCGAACTTGATTTGAATGTTTAATGCAGAGAGTTCGTTTGCAAGTAGGTGGATTTTTGTTTGTAAGATGTATTTCAGCATTTCTTTCTCGTATTTATCAGAGTGGGAGTTTCATGTTGTTTACATTGATATGCAGTAGATAATTTCATACTTCATTTATGCTCTACTATCTGTGGTGATTTCATTACTTATGTGCACGTGTTGTATGTAAATGGTTTGGAGATATAGGCTGGGGCAGGGCTGGGATGGGCCGGGCCTTGAGGCACTGCTCATCGTTTTCGTTTCGAAATGTTCTTTTGTCCCCTTTTGTTTTTTCCGTTTTATTTTTGTTTTTGCTTTGCTTTTTTCTTTTCAATCCCCACCTCCACTCACTTTTGTTTCCTTTTCGTTAAGTGTTGGATCAGTGAGATATATGTGTGCAACCACTGCTGTTTGTCATGTTGTAGTAGGTTAGTTGGTAGCGGCCTAAATGAAAAGCATCTGAGTTATTTTACCAGTGAATTAACGAATCATATTTTTGGAGCAGAAGGTATTCTGTATGAGAGTCATGTTGTGATATGGACGGAAGAGTTTTTGAATTTCTTAACATTTACTTATGCTTGATATCAAGGTTGTAACAATGAATTGTAGAGGGCTAGCTGACCCTGTAAAGCGAAGAGATGTTCTGAATTATCTTCGGGATCTGCAGCCATCAATATTGATGCTACAGGACATTCATTTAGAGCACCAGTCGTGCAAAAACCTAATTCTGGAATGGGGTTATGAAGGTCTAGTGGCTCCGAATACTAGCAGATCGAGAGGGGTGGCTATTCTTTTCAGCAACAAGTTTGAGTATAAATTGCATAGCTACATAAGTGATCCCAATGGTAATTTTCTTATAGCGGACTTATCTCTTGGGGAAAATCGAATTACATTAGGAAATATATATGGACCAAATGAAGATAATCCCCAGTTTTACCATGGCATTTTTGATCGAATTGATTTGGTAGGCAATGAGGATATACTGCTAGGAGGGGACTGGAATCTAATAATGGACCAGTCAAAGGATTCCAGAAATTATGTTAACTTAAACAATAAAAAGGCCAGAGAGGTAGTTTTGACCAACATGGATAAATTTGGGCTTGTAGATATATGGAGGAAAATACATCCTGATGCAAGGCGGTATACATGGAGAGCGGGTAATTTTAGAAAGCAGGCAAGACTTGACTTCTTTTTATGCTCGGAAGGGTTAGCAAATTCAGTGTCTAAGACAGACATTGGCATTGGTTACAGAACAGATCATTCCGTGGTTTCCTTAACCTTTATGAAAGCAGAAGAAAGGGGAAAGGGGTTCTGGAAATTCAACGCAAGGCTACTAAGAGATAAAAGATACGTTAGTATTGTAAAGGAAATAATCAAGAAAGTGGCCGATGAATATGCAGCCTTTCCTTATTCTAGAGAAATGTTGCACAAAGTTCCACTGGAGGAAATTCACATAACAATATCTGCAAGACTTTTTGTTGATTATTTGTTAATGTGCATTAGGCAGGCAACAATCAATTATTCAAAAAAATGTGCTAAAGAAAGACGAAAAACAGAAAAAGAATTGGAAGAAACTATCAGTAACCTAGAGATTGAAGTGGAGAGGGAAAACGGAACCAATGAAGTACAACTAAAGCTGCTGAAAGAAATAAAAAAGGAGTTGGAAACGGTGAGAGAGAAAAGGATTAAAGGAGTAATGATAAGATCAAAAGCTAGATGGTATGAGGAGGGAGAAAAGAACAGTGCCTATTTTTTAAGTCTTGAGAAAAGACACTACAAAGAAAAAATAATCCATAGACTTTCGCTGCCTGATGGATCGGAATTGAAAGGCTGGCATAATATCCTTGCAGAACAGGCGAGATTTTACGAGAATCTGTATAAAAATAGAGATTATGAGGTTCAGGACATTTGGCCGGATACTCTGAAAGAAGAAACACGACAGTTATCTGGTGAACAGATGCTAGAACTGGAGGGTCCTCTAACCTATGAAGAGCTTTCTGTATCTTTGAAAGCCATGTCCAATAACAAATCGCCAGGGACTGACGGTTTCACTGTAGAGTTTTTCAAGTTCTTTTGGTCAGACCTAGGGAAAATGATTTGCAAGAGTTTGAACGAAGCTCACGAAAGCGGAGAATTGTCGGTGACGCAAAAGCAGGGTATCATAACGTGTATACCGAAGGAGGATTGTGATCGAACACTGCTTAAGAACTGGCGACCTATAACATTATTGAATGTGATATATAAAATGGCTTCTGGATGCATAGCTAACAGAATTAAAAGATATATTTCAACATTGATTGGAAAAGAACAGCGCGGTTTCCTTAAAGGGAGGTACATAGGGGAAAATGTGAGACTTATATATGATGTGATTAACTACACCATGGAGCAGAAGAAGAAAGGGCTTTTGTTAATTGTGGATTTCGAAAAAGCTTTTGACTCCATATCCCCCAAATTTATAGAAAAATGCCTTTCATATTTTGGTTTTGGAAAATCCCTCATAACATGGGTGAAAACACTAAACAATGGAGCAAATGCTTGTGTAGTTCAAAATGGTCACAAGTCTCAATTTTTCCCGGTAATGCGCGGCACAAGACAGGGGGATCCTCTGTCGTGCTACATTTACCTCATGTGTGCGGAGGTGCTGAACATTTTAATCAAACGGAATAAAGATATTAAAGGCATCCAAATAAATGGCAAAGAATACCTAGTTTGTCAATATGCTGATGACACGGAATTTCTACTTGATGGTTGTGAGCAGTCTCTGCGAGCCACTCTTCGAACGTTAGACACATTTAGAAAAATATCTGGACAAAAAATGAACACTAGGAAAACTAAGGCTGTATGGATAGGTTCCATGGCAAAATCAACGATGCGCCTGTGCACGGACGTTCGACTCAATTGGACGACGGAACCGTTCAAAATATTAGGAATAGTACTAACAGATAACTTGGATGGAATAATAGACATGAATTATCAGCATGTAACTAGAAAGATACAATCTTTGCTTCGTATATAGAGAAGGAGGAACCTAACGCTGCTAGGGAAAGTAACATTAGTGAAGTCGCTTGCAGTTTCAAAATTGACATATTTCTTAATGAACATTCCAAGACCACCTGACTCTACAATGAAGGAACTCCAGAAGGAATTTTATGCATTTATATGGGGGGGCAAAGATAGATAAGATAAAGCGAACTGTAATTACCCAACCATATGCTGAAGGAGGTTTGCAGATGACTGATCTTCATGCATATGACAGGGCGCTAAAACTAACATGGATCAACCGATTAGCACAAGCACCTGAAATGGGTATTCCTCTCGGAAAAGTAATTGATATTAACACTTTAATCGAAACTGGGGGATGTATAAGTCAGTCTGCAATAAGCAGTGAGAGGAACGTTTTCTGGAAGCAGGTTTTGGAAACCTGGAATGAATTTGTAAGCAAGCACTATCGGCACTTTTTGACCTGTGACCTTTTACATCAGCCATTGTGGAACAATCCGCAATATAAAGATAAAACTTACTTTAAAAAAACATGGTTTGACGTAGGAATTAGAAGTATGAAAGATATTGTTCATCCGAACAGGGGATTTAAATCATTTGAAGAGTTAAAATGTCACTTTAGCCTACAAGGAAACTTTTTGGAATATGCAAAACTATTAAGTATAATCCCCGCTCACTGGAAGAGTAATATTGAAAGAGCTACTGCAAGTAGTATGGCTTGTGAGGGGGATCTACCGATACGATCCTTTTTGCTAAAAAATAAAACAAAACTTGCGAGAATGTACTATACAATTCTTATTGAAAATAGCCAAAAACCTACTTCGCAAACATCTTAGAAAAAAAGATTGGGAGTATCTGAATTGCCATGGAGGCGGTATTATATGATTCCCTTTGTAGCAACAAGAGAAGTGAAACTTAGGAACTTCCAGTATAAAATTCTGCACAGAATACTACCTGTCAATGAATATTTGTTTAAGCTAAAGATTGTTCAGAGTAATGTCTGCTCTTTCTGTTTGACAGAACCCGAAACTTTGGAGCATCTCTTTGTTGACTGTTTTGTTAGTGAAACATTTTGGAAAGAAATTATTTGTTTCCTTCGAAGCAGGACAAGGATTCCCTTACATTTGAATAAGCAAAATATTTTGTTTGGCTCACCAGACTATGATGCATGTACAAACCATATCATTCTGCTAGGAAAGAAACATACATTACAAAAGATCCATGAATGAATTGCCTTCATTTGAAGACTTTAAAAAATTTAAGTTTAATGTGATGAATACAGAAGAGTGTGCAGCTAGAATGGCAGGTAATTTTGAGAAATTTAAGTTGAAGTGGAATTCTATTTTACAGGAATGAGGGCCGTTGTGAATGCATGTACATTTCTGTTACAATGTCCATGATCCAACCTTGATATTTGTATCCTCTTTTTTTGAAAATAAAGTGTTTAAAAAAAGAAAAAAGAAAAAAAAAGCAATAGACAGTGCAATGAGGCGTCGTGTATAGAGCGTCAGTGTGACATGTGTAGAAAGCAATAGTGCAATGAGGCGTCGTGTATAGAGCGTCAGTGTGACGTGTGTAGAAAGCAATAGTGCAATGAGGCGTCGTGTATAGAGCGTCAGTGTGACGTGTGTAGAAAGCAATAGACAGTGCAATGAGGCGTCGTGTATAGAGCGTCAGTGTGACATGTGTAGAAAGCAATAGTGCAATGAGGCGTCGTGTATAGAGCGTCAGTGTGACGTGTGTAGAAAGCAATAGTGCAATGAGGCGTCGTGTATAGAGCGTCAGTGTGACGTGTGTAGAAAGCAATAGACAGTGCAATGAGGCGTCGTGTATAGAGCGTCAGTGTGACATGTGTAGAAAGCAATAGACAGTGCAATGAGGCGTCGTGTATAGAGCGTCAGTGTGACATGTGTAGAAAGCAATAGACAGTGCAATGAGGCGTCGTGTATAGAGCGTCAGTGTGACATGTGTAGAAAGCAATAGACAGTGCAATGAGGCGTCGTGTTTAGAGCGTCAGTGTGACGTGTGTAGAAAGCAATAGACAGTGCAATGAGGCGTCGTGTATAGAGCGTCAGTGTGACATGTGTAGAAAGCAATAGACAGTGCAATGAGGCGTCGTGTATAGAGCGTCAGTGTGACATGTGTAGAAAGCAATAGACAGTGCAATGAGGCGTCGTGTATAGAGCGTCAGTGTGACGTGTGTAGAAAGCAATAGACAGTGCAATGAGGCGTCGTGTATAGAGCGTCAGTGTGACATGTGTAGAAAGCAATAGACAGTGCAATGAGGCGTCGTGTATAGAGCGTCAGTGTGACGTGTGTAGAAAGCAATAGACAGTGCAATGAGGCGTCGTGTATAGAGCGTCAGTGTGACACGTGTAGAAAGCAATAGACAGTGCAATGAGGCGTCGTGTATAGAGCGTCAGTGTGACATGTGTAGAAAGCAATAGACAGTGCAATGAGGCGTCGTGTATAGAGCGTCAGTGTGACGTGTGTAGAAAGCAATAGACAGTGCAATGAGGCGTCGTGTATAGAGCGTCAGTGTGACGTGTGTAGAAAGCAATAGACAGTGCAATGAGGCGTCGTGTATAGAGCGTCAGTGTGACGTGTGTAGAAAGCAATAGACAGTGCAATGAGGCGTCGTGTATAGAGCGTCAGTGTGACGTGTGTAGAAAGCAATAGACAGTGCAATGAGGCGTCGTGTATAGAGCGTCAGTGTGACATGTGTAGAAAGCAATAGACAGTGCAATGAGGCGTCGTGTATAGAGCGTCAGTGTGACATGTGTAGAAAGCAATAGTGCAATGAGGCGTCGTGTATAGAGCGTCAGTGTGACGTGTGTAGAAAGCAATAGACAGTGCAATGAGGCGTCGTGTATAGAGCGTCAGTGTGACATGTGTAGAAAGCAATAGACAGTGCAATGAGGCGTCGTGTATAGAGCGTCAGTGTGACGTGTGTAGAAAGCAATAGACAGTGCAATGAGGCGTCGTGTATAGAGCGTCAGTGTGACATGTGTAGAAAGCAATAGACAGGGCAATGAGGCGTCGTGTATAGAGCGTCAGTGTGACGTGTGTAGAAAGCAATAGACAGTGCAATGAGGCGTCGTGTATAGAGCGTCAGTGTGACGTGTGTAGAAAGCAATAGACAGTGCAATGAGGCGTCGTGTATAGAGCGTCAGTGTGACGTGTATAGAAAGCAATAGACAGTGCAATGAGGCGTCGTGTATAGAGCGTCAGTGTGACGTGTGTAGAAAGCAATAGACAGTGCAATGAGGCATCGTGTATAGAGCGTCAGTGTGACATGTGTAGAAAGCAATAGACAGTGCAATGAGGCGTCGTGTATAGAGCGTCAGTGTGACGTGTGTAGAAAGCAATAGACAGTGCAATGAGGCGTCGTGTATAGAGCGTCAGTGTGACATGTGTAGAAAGCAATAGACAGTGCAATGAGGCGTCGTGTATAGAGCGTCAGTGTGACGTGTGTAGAAAGCAATAGACAGTGCAATGAGGCATCGTGTATAGAGCGTCAGTGTGACGTGTGTAGAATTGCTTCGTCTACAAAGGGTCACACCTACACATACACAGGCTCTTGCCCCTCTCACACCTACACATACACAGGCTCTTGCCCCTCTCACACCTACACATACACAGGCTCTTGCCCCTCTCACACCTACACATACACAGGCTCTTGCCCCTCTCACACCTACACATACACAGGCTCTTGCCCCTCTCACACCTACACATACACAGGCTCTTGCCCCTCTCACACTTTACACATACACAGGCTCTTGCCCCTCTCACACTTCACACATACACAGGCTCTTGCCCCTCTCACACTTCACACATACATCTTTTACAGCATTTGCATAAGCATTCATTACGGCATGCACGGAGAGGGAAAAGGAACGGAACACTTCCGCTTGCCCTGCCACAATACCCAAGAGAGCTCATTCCGAACGTCTGAGAGAAAAACCTGTGGGAAATATCGCTAACAACCATGCACAACTACCACTGCCAGGCTGAGCAAGACCATGTTTGCCAAGGAACTGTTTCTGCAAATTACTCCATTGCGAATGCATCGTATTTGTAAATTCATTTTTAAAGGAGGTAAACATTCAGCATATGGTGTTCTTCTTCCAATGCCTCACCCATTCCCACCCCCCTCCATTCGCCTGCCTGCCTGTCTGCCTGCCTGCCTGCCTGCCTGCCTGTATCTTTCTGCATCTCTCTCGTGTCTGTGTGAGTTAAACTGTCTTTGTGTCTGTATATATGCGTGCATGTTTGATTGTCTCTGTATTTGTGTTTTAGCGTTTCTGTCTGCATGTCTGTCTGTGGTGTATCCATGTATCTTTGAGTGCAAATCTGTCTAATTGCAAATGCGTGGGAATGCATATTGGTGTGTGTGTGTGCGCGCGCGCGCGCGCGCGTTTGAGGATATGTGTGTGCGTGTGCGCGTGTATATGTCTGTGTGTGTGTGAGTCTGTCTGTCTGTCTGTCTGTCTGTCTGTCTGTCTGTCAGTATGTCTGTCTGTCTGTCTGTCTGTCTGTCTGTCTGTCTGTCTGTCTGTCTATCAGTCTGTGTGTGTGTGTGTGTGTGTGTGTGTCTGTGTGTCTGTCTGTCTGTCTGTCTGTCGGTCTGTCGGTCTGTCTGTCTGCCTGTGTGTGTATCTGTGTGTCTGTGTGTCTGTGTGTCTGTCTGTCTGTCTGTCTGTCAGTCTGTCTGTCTGTCTGTCTGTCTGTCTGTCTGTCTGTCTGTCTGTCTGTCTCTGTCTCTCTTTCTCTGATTTTCATACTTTTGTCCAGTGGACAGCTTAGGCAGAAGGATTCACCAGTCATGGTGATTTTGCACACTAGCAATACATGTTTCTTTTAGTCTGTCACTTAAGCCGATGCCACTGAAAAGTGGTGTTTATTTCGCACACGCCACCATACTGTAAAGAGTGAATGGCTGGAGATTCAAGACTCAGCAATCTGTGTAGGCCATTACAGGCTACAACATCTCTGGAACTGTTGAGAGTAAGAGCAAGGCAAGTTACGATTTCCCAAGTTATTCGCATTTTACGAATCGCGTAGAGACGCAGTGGTTCTATTCTTTAACCCGAAACCTCAGGGGGATTCCGCAAAAAACACGGTAATGATGCTACCTAGCGCTGTAGACCCTTTTTGGCGGAGGTATGTCTCCTTCAAAGAGCAGAAGCAAGATCGAAACACTGACGAGATTTGTAAGGAGAACAAAGGTTGGTTTGGCATCGAGTGGGTGGGAGTGACGCTCCAGTGGGAGAGCTGAAAATGGATGACAACAGATGGTAGTAAGGAAGGGCTGGGTTGGCGGGGATCGCTGATCGCACACTGGGCAATAACGAGAGTGGGTGTGGGCTAGAACACACCAGTGTACATGTGCTTGGTCTTATGGAGGACTTTAAAAAACTAAGACTTCAAAAGGATAAAGGAATGGCAAAGCTGAAACATATATTAGGTCAACTACTTCAGAACTGATTAAGAGGATGGCTATTCTTAGACAGCGGTAAAAATTCAGGATGTGTAGTGAGTAAGAGAGAAGATAATTAAGAGCGGGTTTCCCTACTGAAACCCATTAAGTGCATTGAGAGCTCGGACGACCATTTCAGTTAAGTCTATAGATGCGTGAGCGATTTACGCGTCTTCGCTAGTAATCATGGAGAATGTATACCTGAGGTCAAACCCGACTTTCGGCGGTTAACTCTCTGACCAGAGGTAAGTTGCCAGTCCCACGCATTCATGGCCACAGGTTGCGGTTACCGTTGGTTTTGACAGGAGTTAAATTCAACGGAGAGCACACCCCCCCGGTCAAACCGCCTAACCAGTGGTAAATATGGTGAAAATGATTGCAGTCCGCCCGTCGAATAGAAACTTCCATAACTTGCGCTAGTTCTGTAACTTGCAGGATGTACTAACGCCTAAATATGAATTTCCTGTACATGTTGTACAGCTCTACATCCCGTATCTTTCAAATCGGTGCAGTCTAGCCCGAAAAACATGTTATCACCGCAAGTTTGAAGCTGACTTCAATGGAAAAGCAAACGCAACTATGCGTAATCTGACCCATCAACACTCTAACTACTGTCTCGAGGCAGACGTGTTGCCTGCCACGCGGGAGACTGGGCTTCATTTTCCGGCCGAAGCATTTATTTTATTTTTTGTCCTCCAATACTCATTTAGCTGTTTTACAGTGTTCTTTTCACATGCATAATGTAGTAGTGGGGTTTCCGTTAAGAAGTGTGTCTGAAACCCCAATCCTTGCCTCTTCGTTCTAAAAATCACCTTTCCAATTACGTTTAGCACTTTTCTTTCCAATTTCCGTCCCGAGTTGATGGAACACATCAAATTCGATGGCCCTCCATAACAGAGCATGAAAACATTAACCGCAAAAATGTCCACTTCATGAATGTGCAAGCGCCCCCACTCTCACCTCTTTCTCTGTCTCTCTCTCTCTGTCTCTCTCTCTCTGTCTCTCTCTCTTTCTCTCTCTCTCTGTCTCTCTCTCTCTCTCTCTCTCTCTCTCTGTCTCTCTCTCTCTCTCTCTCTCTCTCTCTCTCTCTCTCTCTCTCTCTCTCTCTCTCTCTCTCTCTCTCTCTCTCTCTCTCTCTCTCTCTCTCTCTCTCTCTCTCTCTCTCTCTCTCTCTCTCTCCTGCGCTTGATTGTGTGCGAGGCGCAGTGCCGTGGCTCAATCCCTGGGATGGGAGAAAACTAGATTATTAATTTCTCTCTTGGTGCGTGGATCTATTTTAACAATGGCCGAATTGAATACAGGCAGCTATGTCTGATTAGTTAATTTCCCCAGTAAAATAAAGTCCATTTAATTAATCTCAATTTCATTCAGTTCTCTTTCTCTCTCGTTGATTCAAAGACCATATCATTCTGCCGTACGGTTGAGTTATTGCCCCTACATCACTTCACTTATAGTTGTCAAACAGGCGCAGTAAGTGAACTGATGGGAATTCCTGGTCAGTCTTTAAATAGACGGTTGGGTAACTAACCGGAGACTGTGCTTACCTCATGAATGTGTAAGAATTTCTAATCGATGGTACTCGGTAGCCGCGGTTTTGTATCCGAGGTAGTTAAATTTGACCCGAGGTAAAACAAACAGTCGCCATGAATATTAGCCCTTAAGGATGATTAACCAGCCTTCCCCGTGGGGCCACGAGAGGTCGTAAATGGAAGCGAAAATCGGCAATGGTGTCACATGTGTGTTCAGTGCGACATTGTGGAAGGATGTTCAAAAATGAAATTACGACCAACGATAAAATAACACTCCCCATCCCCATGGTTTACCAATCCTGGTGATATAAAAAGTCTTGAACATAGAAATTGCTTGTGTAGAAACAGATTATTTCTGCCATGTTGTCGCCGGTTTACAGTTCACCGCCAACTGTGTACGAAGAGTTCGTGTTCTTCATGCCGAAGATCTATCAGCAATCATGAAGGTATTGCGCTCTCTTCCTTCTGCTTTCTGTGCGGTTTCGCTGCAACGCAAGATAATGATGTGAATGAGATGTAACTGCTGTTTTTGCAACTTGTCTAACAGATACTCAATTATAATGACGCCGATGAGGACGGCGGCGATGAAGATAAAGACGACGACGATGATGACGACGACGACAATGAATATTTCATTCATACACATCGTACATGAAAATTGCTTCACTCCCATTCGCAACGTTGCAGCTTCCATTATATCCACAGCAGATCATTCCGTCAAGGACTGTCCTCAATGGTCTCCATTACCGGAGAATTCGCACCCTACCTGCTTGTCTAGTTGCGAGTGCAGAGCTGCGTGCCTGGGTTGCTGTCTGCAGAAGATGGCTTCCGTTACTGAGATAAGGAGAACGTGTGCAATCCTGGAACACCCAGAAGTGAGACTCGCATCATGTCATGTAACCAATTCTGTACAATTAAGTTTTGATAAAAGTTTAGCCTTCGTCAGCTTTGAAACTGGGCATGAATATCCCACTTATATTTTTTAAAATGTTCTACGTGTTCTACGATGAAAATCGTTCGCTGTTGTTTTTCCTTCAGCGTCAGATTGATTTTCTTTATTTATTTTCACTTGTCCTTAATCCTTGTCAAAAGGCGTATCCCTCAAAAAGCTGAGAGTTCAATTTTGTCTTACTTTTCAGACTTAATCCATTCAAAGATATGGACGTACTATCAGATTTTATGGTATATGTATTACTTAAGCATGGGTTTATGCTTATGCAACATTTTACAAAAATTCCTGTTTACTTGTACCGCTTTATTTTTCAACCGCATCATCCATGATAACTTTTTACGTTGTCAGTTTATTCTCGATTTCCCTTTCCAAAAATTGCGTATTTACCAGTGCTTCATTAGTATTCAAGCTGTCTTTATAGCTTGTGTGTACTGGCCCATAATCACTTACCTGTTCTTGTTCTAGGTTCACTAAAACTGCCTTGCGCAGTAATCTTAATCTCCAGTGCTGACTTTGTTATTCGATGTAAGTTTACCGAAAGTCTTCACCATCTCATAATTTGTTAACTCCAACTGCTTTACGATTCGGCTGCCCTCTCCAAATCCGACTTGGTCATCTGTGCAGATTTATTCACCAGTCTCATTCCTCGAATTTGCCTCGTTCTCCATTTTTACTTTGGGATGCCACAACTCAGATTTGTCTGGTGTGATTGCCATTGGATGCGCCCCATATATTAACAATTACGCGCGGTCATCAGGCTGTTGGGCCAAACTCCAGTTGCTGGAACATGTGTGGCCTCGAGCAGCGGTTCTGATCTATCCGCTACCTCGGGCATCTCCTAGAAATGAGAGCCTCTCTCTCATGGCAGGAAGGATATTCTGTGCCTCGTCCGCTTACACAAGCTGTTTCAGCAGTGATCTGCAGCAGCCTCTCTTGGTTATTTTGCATCTCTTTGGACCCGCCGCAACAACTCTACAGGAACTGGACGTAGGAATGAGTCATTAAACCTCCTCATCCAACCTTTCCCTCTGCGTCGGTATGTGTTGTTGTTGTTTTTTGTTCAGGGAGATGGGGTTTTACTCTCGTGCTTCATTCGTCCACTGTAATTGTTTTCAATCACTTGCGTTTCTGCAGGACTCGACTGCGCCTTCTACTGCCTATCTAGGTCATCTGCAAGGAGTCACCCACGTACCTCACCTTCTTCGCTCATGGGTCTTTTTCGCCGGATCCTGCTTCACCGTTCGACCGCTCTTTTCGTGCCTGTCCTTCCTAATCGGTGTGGGTTTACCCCCAGACCTCACACTCACCACCTCTGCCTCGAGGGGCTGGCGGGGATGATTGGGTTTTACGGGCGACACCCTCCGCCCATGAATGATTCAAGTGGCTGCGCTCGGGGTTCTCCCTTCTGTCAGACCTTCAGCGCCTCCCCCTGCCTGGTCCTGACTAATTGCTAAAGCCAGCCTCCTCGGCCCGCGATCACCGGGAAGTAGAAGTGATTCTACGGAATTGAATTTTGACACCTGCACCGAAGCAGTCGCGAGTCATCCCCTCTCTGGGTTATCTCTGAGTTTATTTTTGGGGAGACATGAAGGAAGCGAGTGCGACAACGTCTGGATAGCAGTGCTGGGTTTCTTTCTGTCATCAAAGAACCGTCCGTGGTCTGGCCAGGAAGTGTAGTAGCCGAATTTGAAGTAGAAAGATAGTTCTAACTTTGTCCACGTATGCTCAATTGCACATCTCTAAATTGCCCGGTAGAATATTTCTTTCCATTCATTATTAAAATCAGTTAAGAAGGCAGTACTGCCCAGCTGATGGGTGCTTCATTGTGATCATGTTTTTGTGGTCCCCCATGGGAGTGTGATGATGACATTTGCCAAACAGCATGTGAGATATCATGGTTCTGTGACATATATTTGTCTTTGTATTATTTTGTATAATTTAAGGTTTTGGAATTTTGTTTTACATAAAAGTGGCAAAAAGCGCACGCAATTTTAGTGCCTTGGTTTATGACATACTTGAACTGAGGATGCCCATTTTGGGTGACAGTACATCTTGCTATAGTATCTGGATATTGTCATAGGAAAATTTGACTACCTTCATTTGCTTACTAGTTACTGCTGGAAAGAAAAACCCTGAAATATAGTCTAATGTAGGCTATCGTTAAAAAGTCTAAATTGTTTTCTTTTGAAGTTATAGGCTACATAAAATGCTATGACAGCAGCCAAATTATATTGTTCTGAACCTGCGCACAAAATTTCAACTTGATATTTCAATTTGTTTTTTAGATGTCACCTCAAAATCATCATAGGCAACACGTTTTTGGTTAACTTTTCTACCATGAAAATGAAATGATAAAAGTTGCTCTACCCTTTGAAGAAGCACCCGTAGCCTCCTGCCTGATTGGGGTCGCCCTCCTGTCTTGTCTGCTGTTCATTCAGCATCAAATTAGCCCTCCTCCTGGCAATCCTGGCTTCATGGGACCTCAGATGAGCTTGCTTTTGGGCATTGCTGACACTATTTCGTACAAGTCTTTCAGTTTCTTTTCAGTAGAATAGGCGTGGCAGTTACCATTGAACTTGAAGAACTTGAGGGTATGCTATCAACAAGAGAATCTGATTGAGGTGTCGTCGATGTATAATGCAAACACGTGCCCTCACGATCACCATCGGCAGTCTCTGCTCTACAATTATTTGCAGATATGGCATATCTATTGGGTGGAGGTTTCCTCTTACGAGGTGTTTTGCCCCTTCTCTTTGCATGCGAAGGCATTCTTGACAGTATACATCCAAAACACACACACACACACACACACACACACACACACACACACACACACACACACACCAGCAACATATTAGCCAGAAGACGCTACCGGACGTGTACGTGAATTCCACACCGTTGCAGAGGGAGTAGCTTATTGTTGAAAGTTAGGAACATGAAGAGAAGTTTGCAGTTTTTGTCGTCAAAAGTGTCAAATGTTAGGCCCCAACCCCTCCAGTTTGACATCAATTATATCCAACCTATTTCACTCCTAGCAATAAACACTCACTGCACACAAACATTCACGTTTCTGCATTAGAAATTTTGGAAAGGCTTCCAGAGACGGGCCACACTGGTGGACTTGTCCGAGGAGAGGGGTGAGGCAAAGACAGTCAAGCTGGCGGGCAACGTATGCTAGTAGTAGGCCACAGTATCAGATTGGCAAGCGATCTTGATCGGTTAATCTGCAGTGAATTTGCAGTGATTCACAAACACAATTACAAAAGAATACGAAGATTCGAAAACATCTTTAAAAAACCGCTACCATTCAGATGTTGTGGCCCGGCAGCTTGTGGGGCCGCCAGCTTGTGTGGCCCGCCAGCTTGTGTGGCCCGCCAGCTTGTGTGGCCCGCCAGCTCGGCTGTCTTTCCGAATCCCCTCTTCTCGGACGAGTCCACTAGCGTGGCCCGTCTCTAGAAGCCTTTCCAAAAATTTTGTGTGAAAAATTAAGCAACTTTTTTATTCTTGAATCCCAGTCTGGGTAGTACTGCGGTCTTAAGCTCGTTGGTTAGTAAGTTTACGACATACGCTTTCTCTTGTCATCATTCAGTTCCCCGGAAACTTTGCCTGGAGGTTCCTAACTGGAGTTTGCCAAGTCTTGGCAAATACTGGCCAAAATTCGGTCAAAATTTGCCGGGTCTTGGGATATATTCGCTGAATATTTGGTCAAGTGTTCCTGTTCTTAATTGGATGTCGCCAAGACTTGGCAAGTATTTGTCAAGACTTGGGATATTGGCTCGACAGGTTATGCGAATAGCTATTGGTGCGAAGAGATCCCCTCAGAGCACAATGGCGGAAAAAATGTGTCGCTTCGTTTACATTTACAGCCATTGCACACCCACGGTATGGGCATGAGATGTACGTATGCTGACGAATGGCATACTTTTATCTGAACCAACATATGCATTGTCAAATTAGTAATAATACTCGATTGAAAGATTATTTCCGCACTGACGGGTGAGGTGAAGGTCGATTAGAAGTGCAAAGATGGAACAGCTGTAAACATTTACCTGCGGCTGATCGGCTCGGATGGAATATCTGCGCTGAAGGACCCCTGAGATTTGCAATGCAGGAATCGTATCAAGCAGTCAGCAGTACGTGCTTTCATTGCCTTGGCAATGAGTGGAAACTGGATCTTTGGTGAGTATTTCGGTTTTTGTTAAACGTGATTCTCTAATTGTCCGCGTGTGAGGAGCAATCGTTTAAACTTCTGTAACACTGCATTGAAAATGATTCAGCGTCAGACTGAAGCAATTACCCGATTGCCCAGGGTAACCAAATGTTCCCATCGGGCAACCGTAATTTCCTTTGATTTATTTCAGAATCGAAGCACACGACGTCTTGAAAACTTTGTCGACGTGTGGCACGCACAATGACACGACTGTGCAGGTAGCCTCAGAACCGCCGTTTTGTTTGCCTGACATACATTATGATATTGCATAAATGTTCAATGCTAAGCACATTTTAAAGGTAAGAGGTAAACATTTTTCGGGCCAATGCATTTTGCTTTTGGGCAAGTGACTGTTCAATATACTTTCTTGAACGGGCAAGCGGTTTTGGGAAATTGTGTCTGACCCTGTGATCGGTAAACAGCATTATTTGAGAACTGGCACATGCAGTGCAGTATGTGTGTGTGTGTGTGTGTGAGAGAGAGAGAGAGAGGGAGAGAGAGAGAGAGAGAGAGAGAGAGAGAGAGAGAGAGAGAAAGAGAGACAGAGAGAGACAGAGAGAGAGATTCACAAGAGCAGTTATCAGAAAAACTTCAACATTTAAATTTCAGCATGCAGCAAATCATGTATGAGAAAGGATAATGCTTGAGACATACACTTACCCTATTTACCCTGAATAAGTTAAGCAATCAAATGCATTTCATTGGGGTTTCAACAGATGCATTTTAATCCTTTTTAAAAACGTTAATAGTTTTTATGCAACTGAAAGGAAAATGTGCATATCAATATGATCACTATGTTAATAAATGAACAGGAGTCATTGCTGTCTGTATATTTCTCTTCACACTCACCTAAACCCCCCCCCCCCACCCTCCCATCCCCGGCCCCGCATCCCCCCACCCCCACCTTCTTCCCACCCACCCCCACCTCCCACCCACCCACCCACACACACACCTTGATTTAAGCTATTTCATGTTTGGAAGATTTTGTCAAATATTTCCCTACATGTATATTTACAGATTATGTTATGCCAACTTCAAGTATCACAAGAAGAAACTGAAGGGAGGCACTGGCAGTTCAGCCACTGTGAAGTTGCCATGGGTCTGCTTTGAGAGATTGAGGAGTTACCCCTCTGTGATGGACTGCAGCCATACAGATATTACTGACAACCTGACTAAAGTGAGTTTGCTATTTTTGAATACTTAAAGATATAAATCAATAGGACATATGATGCATGTAGCAATGAGTTTGCCTGCTCTTTGAAGCATATCTTCCACTTTAATCCCCTTTTAGTACTCAGCTCCAACCTTTGGTTGCAAGGGTCAATTCAGATGTAATCTTGGCACACCACGGTGAAGCACCTTGCTCAAGTTATCACTAAGTTAACCAATGTTCACCTGAGCTTGTAATTCTGGAATCAACAAAATCGTCTGAGGAAATCACCAGATCATGATATGAGTTAATGAACAACAGAATGCAAAACAGAGCACTGTGGAAAATGTCAAACTCTTCTGGCCATCGAGTGCAGTTCCCTTTTTCCAGCCATGTGGTAGTCTAGCCACAACATTTAGGGTGGACAAGAAAATGGCTGTTTATATGTGCAAGTATTCCTCAATCAAAACCATATGACGGAAAATCATGAATAAAGCCCAAGTGCTAAGTTGGAAAATGGTATAGACTTAAACATAAACCACACATCTTAATGAGCACAATGTTAACTTTATTATCCTGTCTTTACATCATAGGAGAAAACAATGACATGAATATCTTAACAAATTTAACAAGAAGGCATGATAAATAAGGGAAGTAAATGAGGCTACAGATTAAATTTCAAATTATTAAAGATAGGATATGCAGATGCTCATAATACATTAATATGAACATAGGTTAATTGATTTTTAGTATTGATGAATAATTTATTTCTACTGATAATTGATTTTTTCGCTATTTGAATAATCTTTATTGTTAACTCTTTCCACAAGTAGATATTGGTGCTCCATGAAGAGTCAGTGAAGCTGGAAACGATACAGATCCAACACTAGATATGTATGGTTCCTGTATCCTAACTGTGGAAGTAAATGTGACAAGGGAAAATAGCTGTAGTTGATTGGACTTTAATGGAAATCTGATGCATTCCAAATCAGGTAGCCTATGTGCCACAGGTATTTTCTACTACTTGCTTTGCCCTCAACAGTCTCTTGTTGGACAGGACACTGTGTCTTCAGGAGTCTCTCTCTCTCTCTCTCTCTCTCTCTCTCTCTCTCTCTCTCTCTGAGAATTAAAAAAAAATTATTGAGCACAAAGTTCTTAGTGTAATAATTAATGATCATTTAGTATGGCAATCACATATTGATTATATTTGTTTAAAAAAAAAATTAATATATTTATTCTCTCCAAATTAAGACATATTGTTGACATTCAAATTTGCTTAATCTTCTTCCATGCTCATATCTTATCTGACGTTAATTATGCATCAACAATTTGGGAGGTCCTGTAGTGACGCTAACTTGAAAAGGCTGAAGTCATTGTATCAAAGAGCCTCTAAGCTTATGATAACAGATATTTCACTATCTACAAATGACAACATGAAAGATCTCAATATTTTGCCTTTTCATAAGCATTTACAATTCAATAAATGTGTCTTAATGAAAATAATTAATGATTGTGATGTGCCTGATTATTTGATAAACGTATTCCAACATTCAAATATTTGTGTACATAACTTTATAATACCACAACCTAGGATTGATTTGTTTAAACATAGCCTATTTTATTCAGGGGCTACTATGCGGAACACACTGTCCAATTCTCTTAAAATTGTGAAATCTTTTGAGAAAATTTAATTGAAACTAAATACTTTTCTTATGCAGTCATCCTAGATACTTTCATCTTATTCTAAATTCACTTCGCGGTTATTTTCAACGTGGTATTTTGTTACCATGAATTGATTGTAACCTGCGTTATTGTTTGAATTTTGTGTGAGATAGAGGGTGGGTGGGTTGGTAGGGGTGGGGGTTGGGATTGGATTTGTTTGTTTGTTTTCTAGTTTTAACAAGGGATGAATGTAAGATAGGCAGGTATGTCTAATTCATGTATTTCCCTTGAAAAATAAAGTTTAATCAATCAATCAATCTCTCTCTCTCTCTCTTTCTCTCTCTCTTTCACTTTCTCTCTTTCACTTTCTCTTTCTCTCACTCACTCTCTTACTCTCTCTCTCACTTTCTCTTTCTCTCTCTCTCTCTCTCTCTCTCTCTCTCTCTCTCTCTCTCACTCACTCACTCACTCACTCACTCACTCACTCACTCACTCACTCACTCACTCACTCACCCACCCACCCACCTACTCACTCACTCACTCACTCACTCACTCACTCACTCACTCACTCACTCACTCACTCACTCACTCACTCACTCACTCACTCACTCACTCACTCACTCACTCACTCACTCACTCACTCACTCACTCACTCACTCACTCACTCACTCACTCACGCACGCACGCACGCACGCACGCACGCACGCACTCACTCACTCACTCACTCACTCACTCACTCACTCACTCACTCACTCACTCACTCACTCACTCACTCACTCACTCACTCACTCACTCACTCACTCACTCACTCACTCACTCACTCACTCACTCACTCACTCACTCACTCACTCACTCACTCACTCACTCACTCACTCACTCACGCACTCACTCACTCACTCACTCACTCACTCACTCACTCACTCACTCACTCACTCACTCACTCACTCACTCACTCACTCACTCACTCACTCACTCACTCACTCACTCACTCACTCACTCACTCACTCACTCACTCACTCACTCACTCACTCAAAGGCTCCATTACTCTTGTTGACAAGGCAAAGGCTGAGTCTGCCATTATTAACTGGGAACGAGGGTGTTTGATCCTGGTATGAATACAGGTGATGGTGCCTAAGAACTGCCATGGTGAAGCTTTGCCTTAAGAACAGACCTGTTTCAAGTGCTAGCATCATCAACCTTTCTTGGTACACTAACATCAAGGTAGACAAATCTGCAGTATGTATTTCCCTGTGCAAACAGGACATTACTGTAGTGCCGCAGATGAATAAAGTAGAATGAACCTGCTTCACAAGGGCAATGGATTCAGTCAGAATTCCCATCCAAAGCAGCAGGACATGATGGGCAATTCCCTTTGTAAAAGAACTTCATTTAGATTGCCCTCCACTCCTCCTCTGTTGCAGGAAACTGTTAAAACAAAATGTTTAGACTGCATAATTGTTGTGCGTATACATTTTCCATGCTATCATGAATGACACTCAAACAAACACTGTATCATTATTGCATTTTCAGATCCCTATAAAGATGAGGCTGAAACAAGCAATGCAGATGTGGAAAGCCCCAAAGCAACTGGACCCATGCTTCAGCAAAGAGAGCAGCATGCCTTCCACTTCCAGGACCTCTTCCCAGAGAAGCCATGGACCAGAAAATGAAAAGGCCAAATTTCAGGAAACTGATGTTCATCTGGCAGTTGTAGCCACTAAGTTAACAGCTATGTTAGAGAGAATGAAAACATGATCTGAGCCAAAAGAAGAAGATGATGAAGAAGACAAAAAAGCAAACCAGTAATTTTGAATGTAACATAACTGACAGATTAGACCAAATAAAGAATAAAAGAACCTTCATCCAATTAATGCAACAAATAAGTACAGTAATTTGATGAAGCCCTTCTGAATAATGTCAATGTAGAATAAGAAACAGCAATATTTCCTTTTTTGTTCGAAGTTGTAAAATTTATAGTTGCAGGAAGTGCATTGTTAACTGTCAGATAAAAGGCTCCCATCACTTGAATACTTTAAAAAGTGAGTTATTTGAATGAAAATCTGACAATTTCTTGGGGACAACCTTCATTTCTTACAGATTTCCCATTGATGTGCTGGGAATACTGTACAGTACTTCCAATTGTTGTGTAACTCTCATATGATGCCAACTAAACCCTGTGATATTTCTAAATTTATTAGTATCTCAAGTAGGTTAAGGCTACTCCCCCAAAAGATAGAATTGGTAATTTCTTGTCCCCACTGACAAACTGGTCAATAACATTACTTTAATGTGTGATATTGAGTTTTGGGTTCAACAATTAAAAAGTGAGGCCATTGAACTTGTTTTTACAAGATAACATACAGTTGCTATTCATAGCCAAGCATTTGCAGTCTCTTTTTTTTACCTGACTTTGATGCACCAGGGTGAAATCATTATTTACACAGGTATAACCCTACTGTTTATATGTGCTTAACTCACTGGCAACGTAGGTTTTTGAAGCATTTTCAAAAATCTAACAAAAATAGAAAGCCATAAAATAATGACAAAAGCTATATATCAAATAAAATATATTTATTCACTTAATTCAAACAAATCATGATCAAAATGTTTCAATGTGCATGATTTGAGTTATATCTACTGAAATAATGCATGTAATCAGCAAAAAAAAAAAAAAAAAAGTTCAAAAATCGTCAGTCAAGTTGCAAGAATTGAAAAATGCTGGAATGGTGCCTTCAAAAAAAAAAAATCTGAAATGCAAAAACAATGCCAATATATTTACCTATATTCTGATAGCATTTGCAATATAAAAAAGGCACCTAGAAAAGAAAAATCACTATATAAATTGATAGATTTTCACGGAAAAGTAGTTGTCGGCCATTTTTGCAAAACATAGGGTGTTCACATAAAAAATTCACTGATTCAAACTCCCCTCAAAAGAAATCATAAAGAAAGGTAACTCACTGTGGAAAAGTGGTCCCTACATAATTCTAAACTGGAGTTGCCTCCCTTAGACCATTCGTGAAAATACAGGAATGTTTTGTAGGCAACGCCCCATATGGGGCGTTACGTTGCCAGAGAGTTGTTAATACTTCGTCACAACCACCACCACAACCACCACTATCACCACCACCACCACCACAACCACCACCACAACCACCACTATCACCACCACCACCACCACAACCACCACTATCACCACCACCACCACAACTATCACCTCCACCATCACCATTAACAACAAAAAATAACAAACAAAAAAACAACCAGCAAACACGCGCACATGCACACACATCACTTCCGCTGCGGAGTTCAGGATCAGCAGGCATTGTTTGGGAGAACAGCCTAATTAGAAGGTCGATATGCGTGCCCAGAAATGTCAAAAGGTCACGTTTGAGCCGCCTCGCCATTTTAGGGTTGAAATAAAAATGGATTTCGACAAGGAGGGTCGTGTCTGATCTCGTCTGTCTGATCTTCCTGAAGTACATGTATATTGACCTCGATGTCGTACTCAGGACATTTGATTTGAAGCAAGTCCCAAAATCACTTGCGGCAAGTCGTAACATCGGCGAAGTGCGCGTAAACACTGCACAGTTATTTTAATAAACCCATATTCTTCCCGACCCTGGGATAGAA
>JAWQFJ010002148.1:12087-34587 GCA_034096865.1 Theodoxus fluviatilis | reverse complement strand
CCTCTACCATCCATAGGAGTGCCCAGCAGCGGCTATATTTCCTGAGGCAGCTCAAGAAGTTTGGGCTGTCTCCGGAGATCATGCTCCAGTTCTGCCGTGCTGTGGTGGAAAGTGTACTCACCTTCTTCATCTGTGTGTGGTTCGGAGGTGCCACCCAAAAGCAGAAAGACAAGCTGGAGCGTGTTGTGCGCGCTGCTGGCAGGATCATCGGCCGTGACCTGCCCTCCCTAGCCTCTATCTACGCCCAGCGCATAGTGCGCAAGTCCCGAAAGATTGTGGCGGACCCCTCCCACCCTGCTTGTCCCCTCTTCCAGCTCCTTCCCTCTGGCCGTCGTTTCAGGTCCCTCAAAACGCGCACATGCCATTTCCAGAACTCAGTCTTCCCCACGGCGATGACGGAGCTCAACGCTGTCCAGAACCCCCCCAGGCAGCTTTGCCGCCGCTGATCCTGTCGGCGATGCGCACACACTACTCCTCTAGGACATATGGACTGCTACTGAGTGTAGGGGGGGGGGGTGGTTGGTCTTCTTGTAGCTTTCACTTGTGCAGGGCTGTCGTTTTTTTGGTATTGTTCTATTGTATACTTTTTATGTGGTGACGGTGGGTGGGATGAGTGGGTGGTGGGTGGGTGGGGGGTTCATCTTAGTGGTCGTGTCTCTGTCCATATATGTATTATTTATTGTCTTTATGTATTCGTCAGTCACTTAAAAGGTGGGGGGTGGGGGTGGGGGTGGGTGGGGGGTATTATTCTTAGTTTGTACCTCTTTTGTCAACATTTCTTAAACAGTAACTTTAACTGTTCATTGTATATTGCCCCATTTACCAGTTAACCCTTTGGTTCCAGGTGCAGTCTTATCTCTTGTCTGTGTGCAGCTGGGTGTGTGGCGTGAGTGAGGTACATGGGGTAATGTCCATATGCTTTTTGTATAAACGGCGTGTTAGGGTGTGTAAGCGATGCGTGCGTTTGACTTTTTGTTTTGTTTCTTTTAGCCTTCATCACTTAGTTTTCCTCGTGCTCGTTTTAAATGATGTCACTTGGCGAAATAAATTACTGTGAACTGTGAACTGTGAACCACCACCTCCACCATCACCACCGCCGCCACCGCCACTACCGCCACCACATGCACCTCCTCCACCACCACTACCACCACCACCACCAGCGTCACCACCATCTCCACCTCCTCCACCACCACTTCCACCACCAACATCACCGCCGCTGCCACTACCATCACAACCACCACCACCAACTTCACCTTCTCCACGACCACCATCACCACGACTAACATTAATAACAACAACAAGAAACACAAAACCCTTTTAAAGGACACATCATTTACGACAGGAAGTGTTGTAATACATTAAACAATATGATCTCGAGTTTCCGCACGGTACATTTGAGTCACTTGGCAACTGCATCTGCTACCCATCATGCTTTTCGGTGTTGCCAGGCAACGAGAGGCGCAGCCTGTCAGCCAAGGTCGCCCGGAGGTGACTTGGTGAAGATGAACTGGATTGCCTCCCCTGGCCTGGGCCAGTAGTTGCTGACGCCTGCAAGAAAGGAGGGACGTTGGGTTACGTAGCATACACCACATCCACACCTACATTCACCCCCACCCCCAACCTCCACCCCCATCCCCACCCCCAACCTCCACCCCCATCCCCACCCCCAACCTCCACCCCCATCCCCACCCCCAACCTCCACCCCCATCCCCAACTTCAACCTCCACCTCCACCCCCAACCTCACCCCCACTCCCACTCCCGCCCCCCGCCCCCAACCTCCACCCCCATCCTCCACCCCCAAACCTCCACCCCCATCCCCACCCCCAATCTCCACCTCCACCCCCACCCCCAATCTCCACCTCCACCCCCACCCCCAATCTCCACCATTACCCCCACCCCCAACCTCCACCCACACCCACACCCACACCCCCACGATGGATGGTGAGGGCAAGTCGAGCCAACCTGTCACATACGAACCACCACGCAGCGAAGGCAAATTTTACTCAAAATCGTCACATCCACCCCTTTACCAACCCCCCCCCCCCTTTACCCCCCACCCCCGTACAAAATGATCGAATTGGGCAAATCGGACTTTTTGAAATATTGGTTTACACTCACAATGACCTGTAAATTTCCTATTGAATGGTATTCAACACTTGAGCGTTTGACCTTTTGTTAGAAAGTTGCAGAGTGTCAAAGATAACGGACGGTTAAAATGCAGTTTTTGTTATCGACCCTCAACTCAAAGACAATGGGGGTATGTCTACAGTAAGCACACGCACACACACACACACACACACACACACACACACACACACACACACACACACACACACACACACACGAAATACCCTTCTTTTTGGCTTTTAATTTTAGACATCAATAGAAAATTCTCTGATGAAGTAAAAGGATTTCCGCGCACACACACACACACACACACACCCCACCCCCACCCCCCGCCCCCCCAACGTCAGAACTCACATGATGCAGTGATCGCGTTGAGTTTTTGCGACAACGCAATCTCGATTACTTTCGTCCTGCTGGTTAGTGATCAATCGAAGAAACGTCTTATATGCGTCACGCAGAGGCCGAATTCGCGTTATAAACTTGTGAAAAAGATGCAGAAGCACATAGATGAATGAACGATTTCTTCGAGGGAGCCGTAAGCTGCAAACATCCGACTTTTCTCCCCACTTCGATTTGTGCTGTATTTCAAAATCAGCAAAGGGACAACTGGACTCGTTTCGTGGGGAAGGGTCACGATAATGATCACGTCCGACTTGTAGCCTCTCTCTCACCGACTCCTGGAACACGAGGGTCTGGACTTGCACCAGTCGGAGGGCAGCGAGGTTGCACTATGTGAACCCGAGTCATGTGACTCAAGCGCAGTTCGCAATGAATGGATTACAGCATTGTGCCAAAAATAGCTCGTTCTGGACACTATTTTCCCACTTTTTACAGAAATCATTCAGATGTCAAAACTTATTTCCATTTCAACACAAACCTTTTATTTTATAGATAAACGCTTGTTTATTGCCTCAACATGCGTAATTTATGGGTTTCGTGCGAAATAGTCTTAGAACTACTTTAACGGCGTATGTCAGGGAGCAGAGTGCTATCCCACAAGCCTCTCGTGTGACGTCCTTATGAATATTCCTGACGGATTAGTTCCATCACGTGATGCGAACTGTGCTAGAGACTCTTTCGCCGGCAGGCACTGCCGGACAGCACGTCACTTGCGGAAACTACACAGGCAATGGTGAGAGCCCTCTGTGGTGACGTCAGCTACACAGCAGCCGCCGTCCGCACAGCTGCTGGGAAATGACGGTATGCTCCCCAAGCATCGCAGCGACCTCACCTGTCGTCAACACATGCTCGGGGTGCAAGGTCGTGACCTTTCACAGGGGCGGACGTGGGGGGGTTTCCGGAGTTTCCGGAAACACCCCCCCCCCCTCCCAACAGAAAAAAACAACTATTTATAATAGCAGTGGAAACTTATCCCCCCCCCCCCCCCCCTGCTCTCACGTATCGGCTGAGCTCCAAGAGCTCCTATAGAGTCCTTCCGCCCCCCCCCCCCCCCCCCCCCCCCGCTCTCACGGTTCGGCTGAGCACAAAGCGCTTCCTAGGGTCGTTCTCCACCCCCCCCCCCCCCCCCCTCTCCCGCTCTAACGTTTCGGCTGAGCACTAAGCGCTTCCATAGGGTCGTTCTTCTCCCCCCCCCCCCCCCCCCCCCCCCCCCCCCCCGCTCTCACGTTTCGGCTGAGCACTAAGCGCTTCCATAGGGTCGTTCTTCTCCCCCCCCCCCTCTCCCCCCCCGCTCTCACGTTTCGGTGTGAGCCCCGAAGCAGCTCCCCATAGGGTCGATCTTCACCACCCACCACCCCCGCTCTCACGTTTCGGCTGAGCTTGAAGCGCTCCTATAGGGCCAATCTTAGAACTGATCCGCCCCTGTTTCACCCGCAATGTGTGGGTTGAACTTTCCTTCATTCACCCACTCGAGCACTCCGTCCTTCCGCTACTCGTTCAAGTAATATGGAACTTCGGAACTTATTTTCAGTCCTTTTACATCTGCTTCCCCTCCCTTCATTCGTTCATTCCCCACTTTGTTCATTTGCTTTTTCAACTCAGTCATGCGTCCATCGTTTGAAAACTATTCTACGCAGAATACTTTGATTCATTCAATCCATCAGTTAAATTTAAATGTCTGTGTTCATAATTCGTTCATCTTGTCAATCTTTCATTTCATTATCGTTATGTTCGTTTGTTCATTCACTCATTCAACCTTCCATTCACCCATTTATTTGTTCATTCACTCATTCAACCTTCCATTCACCCATTTATTTCTTCATTCACTCTTTCAACCTTCCATTCACCCATTTATTTCTTCATTTACTCATTCATTTACCCATTCATTCATCAGTTCATTCATTCGCCCATCCATCCATTCCAATCATTTATTCATTCATGCATTTATTTATCCATCCGTCATCCATCCTGCCTTTCGTCCATCCATTCTTTCATTCTTTCGTCGCGTTCAGTCATCCATCTAACCATTCATTCATTGATTGATTGATTCATTCATCCATCCATATATTCATCCATCCAATAATATCTCCCTCCCTCCATTGCTTCATTCATTCATTCGTAACTCCTTCGTTTTTTTCTTTCCCTCATACTTTAGAGCCTCCCAGAGCATTCTCGTGCGTACCTTGGCGGGCTGCAGGGGTGGGTAAGGGGGCCAGGGACGGGCAGGACAGAGGGGGGCAGAGGGGGAGAAAGGGAACAGAGTGAGAGGGGGGCAGAGAGGGAGAAAGGGGACAGAGGAAGAGAGGGGACAGAGAGGGGTAGAGGGGTCAGAGAGAAGTAGAGAAGGGACAGAGAGGGAGAGAGAGGGGACAGAGAGGGACAGAGAGGGACAGAGAGGAACAGAGAGGGACAGAGAGGGAGAGAGAGAGAGGACAGAGAGGGAGAGAGAGGAGAAAGAGAGGGAGAGAGAGGGGACAAAGAGGGGTCAGAGAGAAGTAGAGAAGGGACAGAGAGGGAGGGAGAGGGGACAGAGAGGGACAGAGAAGGAGAGAGAGGGGACAGAGAGGGATAGAGGGGTCAGAGAGGGGTAGAGAGGGGACAGAGGGAGAGAGAGGGGAAAAAGAGGGAGAGAGAGGGGAAAGAGAGGGAGAGACAGGGGACAGAGAGGGGTCAGAGAGAAGTAGAGAAGGGACAGAGAGGGAGGGAGAGGGGACAGAGAGGGACAGAGAGGGACAGAGAGGGACAGAGAGGGAGAGAGAGGGGACAGAGAGGGATAGAGGGGTCAGAGAGAAGTAGAGAGGGGACAGAGAGGGAGAGAGAGGGGACAGAGGGAGAGAGAGGGGGAAAAGAGGGACAGAGAGGGACAGAGAGGGAGAGAGAGGGGACATAGAGGGATAGAGGGGTCAGAGAGAAGTAGAGAGGGGACAGAGAGGGAAAGAGAGGGGACAGAGGGAGAGAGAGGGGAAAAAGAGGGAGAGAGAGGGGAAAGAGAGGGAGAGACAGGGGACAGAGAGGGGTCAGAGAGAAGTAGAGAAGGGACAGAGAGGGAGGGAGAGGGGACAGAGAGGGACAGAGAGGGACAGAGAGGGATAGAGAGGGAGAGAGAGGGACAGAGGGGGAGAGAGAGGGGACAGAGAGGGATAGAGAGGGGTCAGAGAGAAGTAGAGAGGGGACAGAGAGGGAGAGAGAGGGACAGAGCGGGAGAGAGAAGGGACAGAGAGGGATAGAGAGGGGTCAGAGAGAAGTAGAGAGGGGACAGAGAGGGAGAGAGAGGGGACAGATAGGGACAGAGAGGGGACAGAGAGGGACAGAGAGGGACAGAGAGGGGACAGAGAGGGAGAGAGAGGAGACAGAGAGAAGTAGAGAGGGGACAGTGATGTACAGAGAGGGGACAGAGAGGGATAGAGAGGGGACAGAGAGGGACAGAGAGGGGACAGAGAGAAGTAGAGAGGGGACAGAGAGGGAGAGAGAGGAGGCAGGGAGGGAGAGAGAGGACAGAGAGAAGTAGAGAGGGGGCAGAGATGGAGAGAGAGGGGACAGAGAGGGCAGAGAGGGGACAGAGAGAAGTAGAGAGGGACAGAGAGAAGTAGAGAGAGGACAGAGAGAAGTAGAGAGGGGGCAGAGAGGGATAGAGAGGGGACAGAGAGAAGTAGAGAGAGGACAGAGAGAAGTAGAGAGGGGGCAGAGAGGGAGTAGAGAGGGGACAGAGAGAAGTAGAGAGGGGACAGAGAGAAGTAGAGAGGGGACAGAGAGAAGTAGAGAGGGGACAGAGAGGGAGAGAGAGGGGACAGAGAGGGAGAGAGAGGGGACAGAGAGAAGTAGAGAGGGGACAGAGAGAGCAGAGAGGGCAGAGAGGGGACAGAGAGAAGTAGAGAGGGGACAGAGAGGGAGAGAGGGGACAGAGAGAAGTAGAGAGGGGACAGAGATGGAGAGAGAGGGGACAGAGAGGGCAGAGAGGGGACAGAGAGGGCAGAGAGGGGACAGAGAGAAGTAGAGAGGGGGCAGAGAGGGCAGAGAGGGGACAGAGAGAAGTAGAGAGGGGACAGAGAGGTACAGAGAGGGGACAGAGAGGGACAGAGAGGGGACAGAGAGAAGTAGAGAGTGGACAGAGAGGGAGAGACAGGGGACAGAGAGGGAGAGACAGGGGACAGAGAGGGACAGAGAGGGGACAGAGAGGGACAGAGAGGGGACAGAGAGGGGGCAGAGAGGGGCAGAGAGGGCAGAGAGGGGACAGAGAGGGCAGAGAGGGGACAGAGAGGGCAGAGAGGGGACAGAGAGGGCAGAGAGGGGACAGAGAGGGCAGAGAGGGGACAGAGAGGGCAGAGAGGGGACAGAGAGAAGTAGAGAGGGGACAGAGAGGGAGAGAGAGGGGACAGAGAGGGATAGAGAGAGAGAGACAGAGGAGAGAGGGACAGAGAGGACAGAGAGGGACAGAGAGGGACAGAGAGGGGACAGAGAGGGACAGAGATGGGACAGAGATAAGAGGGGACAGAGAGGGACAGAGAGGGGACAGAGAGGGACAGAGAGGGGACAGAGAGGGAGAGAGAGGGACAGAGAGGAGACAGAGAGGGACAGAGAGGGACAGAGAGGGGACAGAGAGAAGTAGAGAGGGGACAGAGAGGGACAGAGAGGGGACAGAGAGGGACAGAGAGGGGACAGAGAGGGACAGAGAGGGGACAGAGAGGGGGCAGAGAGGGGCAGAGAGGGAGAGACAGGGGACAGAGAGGGAGAGAGAGGGGACAGAGAGGGAGAGACAGGGGACAGAGAGGGAGAGACATGGGACAGAGAGGGGGAGAGAGCGGACAGAGAGGGACAGAGAGGGGACAGAGAGAAGTAGAGAGGGGACAGAGAGGGAGAGAGAGAGGGGACAGAGAGGGGACACAGAGAGAGAGAGACAGGGGACAGAGAGGGAGAGAGATTGGACAGAGAGGGACAGAGATGGGACAGAGAGGGGACAGAGAGGGACAGAGATGGGACAGAGATAAAGGGGACAGAGAGGGACAGAGAGGGGACAGAGAGGGACAGAGAGGGGACAGAGAGGGAGAGAGAGGGAGAGAGAGGAGACAGAGAGGGACAGAGAGGGACAGAGAGGGGACAGAGAGAAGTAGAGAGGGGACAGAGAGGTACAGAGAGGGGACAGAGAGGGACAGAGAGGGGACAGAGAGAAGTAGAGAGTGGACAGAGAGGGAGAGAAAGGGGACAGAGAGGGAGAGACAGGGGACAGAGAGGGACAGAGAGGGGACAGAGAGGGAGAGAGAGGGGACACAGAGAGAGAGACAGGGGACAGAGAGGGAGAGAGAGGGGACAGAGAGGGACAGAGATGGGACAGAGAGGGGACAGAGAGGGACAGAGATGGGACAGAGATAAAGGGGACAGAGAGGGACAGAGAGGGGACAGAGAGGGACAGAGAGGGGACAGAGAGGGAGAGAGAGGGACAGAGAGGGACAGAGAGGGGACAGAGAGGGACAGAGAGGGGACAGAGAGGGACAGAGAGGGACAGAGAGGGACAGAGAGGGGACAGAGAGGGACAGAGAGGGACAGAGAGGGACAGAGAGGGGACAGAGAGGGACAGAGAGGGGGCAGAGAGGGGACAGAGAGGGGACAGAGAGGGACAGAGAGATGGGGGAGAAAGAGAGAGGGGGGACAGAGAGATAGAGAGGGGGGGGTCAGAGAGAGAGAGGAAAGAAAGAGAGAGAAGGGGGGGACAGAGAGAGGGGGGGGGACAGTGGAGAGGGGGGCAGAGAGGGGGGGGGGGTACACACACAGAGAGAGAGAGAGAGAGAGAGAGAGAGAGAGAGAGAGAGAGAGAGAGAGAGGACAGACAGGGAGAGAGGGGACAGACAGGGAGAGAGGGGACAGACAGGGAGAGAGGGGACAGACAGGCAGAGAGGGGACAGAGAGAGAGGGAACAGACAGAGAGAGAGGGAACAGACACAGGGAGAGAAGAGACATACAGGAAGAGAGGGAACAGACACAGGGAGAGAAGAGACAGACAGGGAGAGAGGGGAGAGACAGGGAGAGAGGGGACAGACAGGGAGAGAGGGGACAGACAGGCAGAGAGGGGACAGACAGGCAAAGAGGGGACAGACAGGCAGAAAGGAGACAGACAGGGAGAGAGGGGACAGACAGGCAGAGAGGGGACAGACGCGGAGAGAGGGGACAGACAGGGAGAGAGGGGACAGACAGGGAGAGAGGGGACAGGCAGGCAGAGAGGGGACAGAGAGAGAGGGAACAGACAGAGAGAGAGGGAACAGACAAGCAGAGAGGGAACAGACAGAGAGAGAGGGAACAGACACAGGGAGAGAAGAGACATACAGGGAGAGAGGGAACAGACACAGGGAGAGAAGAGACATACAGGGAGAGAGGGAACAGACACAGGGAGAGAAGAGACAGACAGGGAGAGAGGGGAGAGACAGGCAGAGAGGAGACATAGAGAGGGGGGGGGGACCAAGAGGGGGGGAGGGAGGCGGAGGCTGGGTGTACCTACCCAGGTTGTGGGGGATGCCAGAGGAGTTGGTGAAAAGCCACCAGGTACGGTTGGCGTTGAAGTCTCCTCTGAGGCCATTGATGGCGTCGATGAAGTAGCCCAGCTCCTTGTCGAAGTACGTGGCCGTGAACCTGACGACCGGAGACGAAGAAAGAATGAAGAGAGGGATGCATGGATGGATAGATGAAAGCTGGATGGATACAGGGAGGAATGGACGGATTCACGGATGCACGGATGCATGGATGGATGGATGGATGGATAGATAGGGGAAGGGATGGATGAATGCACACAAAAAGAGAACGATAGATATGTGATGGAAGGATGCATTGATGGATGGATGGGTGAATGAATGGATAGATGGATGAATGAATGAATGAATGGATGGATAGAATGATGGATAAATGGATGGATGGACAGAATGATGGATGGATGAACGGAAGGATGGATGGTTGATGAATGAATGGATTAATGGATGGGCAGAAAGATGGATGATGAAAGGGTGGATCGATGAATATATGGGTGGATGGATAGATGGGAGGATGGATGGATGGATGATGGACAGAAGAATAAAATGATTGATGGATGGTTGATGAATAGAATGATAGATGGATTAATGAATGGATGGATAGGTAGAATGACGGATGCATGGATAAATGGATGGATGGTTAGAGTAGATGAATGGCTGAATGAATAGATGGGAAGATGGATAGATTCAAGTTTTTTTCTTCAAGTTTAAGCGCCAGGCCCATAAAGGCAAGGCACAATTTATTCATTACCCTTGGTGGCATATAGAATATTAACAACAAAACCATCTATAATATGATTATGTGAAGGGTGGATAGATAAATAGATGAAAGATGAATGAATGATAGGATGATGGATGGATGGATAAATGATGGATGGATGGATGGATGGATGAATAGATGGATGGATGGATGAATAGATGGGAGTATGGATGGATGATTATGTGGATGAGTGGATGGATGGATGAATGAATGGTGGATGAATGAATGATGCATGGATGAATAGATGGATACAGGGGGATGGCTATGCAGACCATCTGACGGTGCAGGCGCTGTACAGACAACCCGAATGAATCTCAAGTCCTCCAGTCATGTGTTATTTGCAAACAGATAGGAGGACGTAGACTGAATGACTGGGAGACGGGTATAGAGATAAATTGACAGACAGACAGACACACAGACAGACAGACAGACGACAGACTGACAGACACACAGACAGACACACAGACAGACAGACAGACAGACAGACACACAGACACACAGACACACACACAGACAGACACACACACAGACAGACACACAGACACACCAGACAGACAGACAGACAGACAGACAGACAGACAGACAGACAGACAGACACACACACAGACAGACAGACAGACAGACAGACAGACAGACAGACAGGCAGACAGACAGACAGACAGGCAGACACGCAGGCAGGCAGACACGCAGGCAGGCAGGCAGGCAGGCAGACAGACACACACACAGACACAGACAGACAGACAGACACACAGACACACAGACACACAGACAGACAGACAGACAGACAGACAGACACACAGACACACAGACAGACAGACAGACAGACACACAGACACACAGACAGGCAGACAGACAGACACACAGGCAGACAGACAGACACACACACAGACAGACACACAGACTGTCGCGTGTTGCGACAATTATGATATGAGAATTGTGTATGTTTTTTTTTTTGCTGTCTCCCTGTTGGCCTGAGCCGGTATGGTCTTCGCCGCCGCCGCGATAGCGTCGGTACGTCTTTAAGGATTGAGTGACAGAGTTTTGCCCCAGTCGTTACTGTTATGGGAGAGGACCCCTTAACAGAGTATGTCGTGTATGATGTAGAAGAGCGACAGAGTATTTGATCCAGTTTCTCGCCGCCGGGGCGGCTTTCCCTTCTTTGATGTAAGGAAGTGACGTCATCCTTTAGGTCCCATCTGCGGAGAGGGCGGTGGGTCCTTTGATGGAAGAGATGGCAATTGTTTCTCTGAACTTGGCTGACGCTAAGTTGGACTTTGGCCAGGTCGAGGCCGAGTTTGGAATTAGGTTAGTTGTTTTAAGGACAGGGGTGTCGAGGGGTGGTACCTCCCATCTTGGAGGGTTGTTGAGCCATGCGCAGATAGCTCATGGTATCCCACAAGGCAACTGTTTAATTACGTCACAGAAGTTTCAGTGCAGGGGCGATGCGCTAGTTACTTCACTGTATCTTGGCCCTCAGTAGGATTCAGTCGCACGGATCGCCTTCTCCCGCATTCTGTATGAATGGGCTGGGAGAGGGTGGCAGATGCAAGGCTGGGATGGCCATGCCCAGCCTTGACTCGACTCTTCAGAGTCATCCTGCAGGCGTCACCTGCAACTGCCGGATCGCCTACTCCAAAGGGTCCGGTGCTGAAGGCTGGGGCGGCTCTGACTAGCCTGGATACGACTCCCTTCAGAGTCGTGCTGCGGAGCAGTCTTCTCTTCCCAGCGAGGAGAAGCATTCTACATCCAGGGTCTACCTGAGGCCAGTCTTCTCTTCCCAGCGAGGAGAAGCATTCTACTTCCACGGTCTACCTGAGGCCAGTCTTCTCTTCCCAGCGAGGAGAAGCATTTTACTTCCACGGTCTACCTGAGGCCAGTCTTCTCTTCCCAGCGAGGAGAAGCATTTTACTTCCACGGTCTACCTGAGGCCAGTCTTCTCTTCCCAGCGAGGAGAGGCATTCTTCTTTTCTCGACCTGCGAAGGTCACAACATGGAGGCAACCGTCCTCCCCTTCCTGGCGCGGGGCACCACCCCTTATCCGTCTACCAACGGCAGGACAACGCTGAGATTCCCATCCGGACCGCCCGCCTGCGTCGAACGGCTGAGCGTCGGGGGACGCTACTCTTCTTGTGGCTCGGAGGTGCCACGTCTTTCCCGCTACTACCGAGTGGCGAGTTGTATGTGTAGAACGTGTGTGAACCCGTGAAAGGCGACGGACACTTCGCTATCTCCCGGGAGTCTGCGGGGGCAGTTTCCGACCCGAATGGGGTCCTCCTTCTTTCTTCCAGGGGGTGTATGGGAGTGTCTTACGCTCCTAGCGGGTGTGAGCTTGTGCGTGGGGCAGGGAGCTGGTTGCTTTGTATCTTCTGGGGAGTCTGCGGGGTGTTGGTCCCGACCTACAGAGGTCACATCACAGAGGCACCTGCCCAGCCGATCTCTCTCCCTAGGGGTGTGGAGATGCCCAGTATTCCCACCTGTGCTAGAGTGTGTTCTCTGCTTGTCCGGTGAGAGCGGACGTTTCTCTGCTTGTCCAGTGAGAGCGGACTTTTCCCAGTCAGACTCTGATAAGAACAAATTACTTTTCCATCTGAGTCCTTTATCCCTTTTCGCGTTCTGTATTAATGATTGGCATCGTTTTTCCATATGTTTGTAATGAGCGATTCTTCTGCCTTGAGAGGCTATTTTTGAGTTTAGGTGCTGATAGTGTATTTGCTCTATTTCTAACGTTGAAGGCGCGGTGAGTCTGGGATGTGGAAGGGGACGTGAATTGTACGATCTTTGTCATCTTGGAGGGAGACGTGATAATTGTACGATCTTTGTCATCTTGGATGAACGTGTGAGGCGGTACGAGTCTTTTCTAGCTGCGAAGGCGGCTATCCCTTTTAGAGAAGGGGCGGAGTTTGGATGTGTGATGGTTCAGATCCTTTTTCGTGCTTTCGCCCGAAAGGCGGAGCTTTGGATGAAAGAGAGGCGGTGCTCTCTTTCTTCTCAGATTTCTGTGTGCTTCGACCCGACAGGGCGAAGTTTGGGATGTGTGTGGGTTTGTTTCATAAACTTGTGATGGAAACTGTTTCTGACCAGAGCAGTAGGTTTTTTCCCCCTTGTCGAAACCACGCTGTGTTTGGGTGAGATCTTATTCCTTAACCTCGAAGGGGGTAGATTGTCATTTCATGTCATTTTCCTTCCAAGTGCTTGGGGAAGCCTTAGCTTGTTTGAAGCAAGTGCTCTCCCTCCCTTGAAGCACAAGTGTTAAGTGTTGGTTTGTGTGACCGTGTGTACACGTTAGAGCTCATTGTCATTGTGGGGATTTTTGGGGGTTGGGAGTTTACTTGTTGTTTCCATTTTTGGCTTGTCGCTAGCTTACTGGTTGTTGTTTGCATTTCGCTTGTTGTTGCTTGCATATTGTGGTTGCTTGCTCTTTGTGCAAAGTATTATTAAAATTCTGTTGTTGAATTTACCCTTTTGCTTCTGTGTCCACTTTGAGTGTCCGTTTTATTCATGTATGTCTGTCAGTAGTGTGGCAAAGAGATTTTTTAGGTGAAAAGTCTCCATCCTCCATTTAGTCCCTTGGAGGGAACACGCGACACAGAGAGACACACAGACAGACAGACAGACAGATAGACACACAGAAAGACAGACAGACAGACACACAGACAGACACACAGACAGACACACAGACAGACACACACAGACAGACAGACAGACAGTATGACAGACAGACAGACACACAGACAGGCACACAGACAAAAAATGACACACATACAGACAGACAGAGGGACGAACGGACGGACGGGACAGACAGCCAGGCCATAGCAGACTAAACGCAGAAGACGGAGAAAGAAACAGAGAAGACGGCAGAGAGAGAGAGATGCCAGTAAGAAGTGAACTGGATCAAGGGAAAAGTCCCATTCGTGCTACACGAAACACCAAAGCACTGGACAGAGAGATGGACGCTACCAGGGTCTCGCCAGATCCTCACCTGAATGCTTTGTTGGCGTTGGCTGCGCTCTCAAGGAAGTCCAACGCTGGCATTTGTCGCCAGGGAACCTTGACAGAGATGTTGAAGGTGGGGGCCTGGATGCTGTTGACCGCGGACACCGTGGACGTGGTGTTGGTCCTCCCATCACGAAAATGGTCAGAATGACCAGGCTCATGAATAAGGCTGAAATGGTCGAAGTCGGTGGTTATTCTGACATTTGACCGCACCCGCCACTCCGCCTGACTGACTTCGCACGCCCGGGGAGTTATGCTAAGATCCGGCCGCGTTAATGTATCTGCGTTTTGTGACAAACGTCTTGCTCGGCGGTACTGTACTCCATGCACCTTAACGGTCCACGTGATTCGGGTGTAATGTTAAGCTAAACGACGTTTATTGGCAGTCTCGTTCTCGTTCAAATGCCGTTTAGCTTAAGATTACACCCGAATCACGCGGAGCACAAAATGTGCGCAGCTGAGTGCGAAATGTTTGCAAATGGCGATTGACAACGTGTGGCGTGGGTCATGTGGCGTCGTCAATTATCAAGGCTCGTGATTGGCTGGCTAAAGTTAGTACTTAATATTCATGAGCCAGGTCAATCAGGCCTTTTTCACCCTCAAGACAAGACACTCCACATTCAGCGCGGCTGAGACTATATCTCCTCTGACTGCGGACATTGCAGCGCAGCAAGAGGACAGCCGAGGGCAGCGGCTGGGAGTGAAGGTGTTGACACACTAGTTTGGCGTGCAATGAAGTCAAGAATACGCACGACCTTTCGCAGTCTGCTTTATCACCGTCACCTCATCACTGCCTCTAACCAACATCACTGCCTCTAAACATTACTGCCTCTACCAACCTCATTATCTCTACCAACACCACTCTCTCTACGACATCACTATCTCTACCAATATCACTATCTCTACAATACTATTTTCTCTACCAAAATCACTGTCTCTACCAACGCCACTGCCTCTACCAACACCACTATCTCTACCAACACCACTGTCTCTTCCAACGCCACTGTATCTACCAAAACCTTTGTCACTACCAGCACTGCTGTCTCTATCTAAACCGCTGTTTCTACTATCATCACTATCACTACCAATACCACTATCTCTACCAACATCACTATCTCTACCGACACCACTGTATCTACCAACACCACGGTCTCTACCAAAACCTTTGTCACTACCATAATTGCTGTCTCTACCGACACCACTGTATCTACCAACACCACGTCCTCCAGCAACGGTATCACCACCACCGACAAGATTACCTGAGAGAAGACGTTGCCAGGAGGAGAAAGACAATCAGCGTCCCTCGCATCGTGAAGATTCCTCGAGACTCCATTCCTGCTGCCTGTCTTGCCTCTGGGCGCCTTGCTGGAAGAAACAGAAACATAGACAAACCGTGGTATAGGTAGGCGTCGTACTTCTCACTCATCAGAACGCCTTTCTAACTCTTGAAATATTCGTGCTGAAGACACTCCTCTGCCATGCACGCAACGTCTGCGTGCGAGACAAACATTTTCCGATTCGCGACGTCCAGCAGGGCTGACTGCCCAGCACGCGGATGCTGGCTTGGAAGAGATGACCTGGACTCAGCACCTCAGCCCGGCTTCCGTGACCCGCAGCAGCGTGACAGCCGCAGCGTGACAGCCGCAGCGTGACAGCAGCAGCGTGACCCGCAGCAGCGTGACAGCCGCAGCGTGACAGCAGCAGCGTGACAGCCTCAGCGTGACAGCAGCAGCGTGACAGCCGTAGCGTGACAGCCGTAGCGTGACAGCAGCAGCGTGACAGCAGCAGCGTGACAGCCGCAGCGTGACAGCAGCAGTATGATAGCCGTAGCGTGACAGCAGCAGCGTGACAGCCGTAGCGTGACAGCAGCAGCGTGACAGCAGCAGCGTGACAGCAGCAGCGTGACAGCCGTAGCGTGACAGCAGCAGCGTGACAGCAGCAGCGTGACAGCCGTAGCGTGACAGCAGCAGCGTGACAGCAGCAGCGTGACAGCCGTAGCGTGACAGCCGTAGCGTGACAGCAGCAGCGTGACAGCCGTAGCGTGACAGCAGCAGCGTGACAGCAGCAGCGTGACAGCCGTAGCGTGACAGCCGTAGCGTGACAGCCGTAGCGTGACAGCAGCAGCGTGACAGCAGCAGCGTGACAGCCGTAGCGTGACAGCCGCAGCGTGACAGCAGCAGCGTGACAGCAGCAGCGTGACAGCCGTAGCGTGACAGCAGCAGCGTGACAGCAGCAGCGTGACAGCCGTAGCGTGACAGCAGCAGCGTGACAGCAGCAGCGTGACAGCCGTAGCGTGACAGCAGCAGCGTGACAGCAGCAGCGTGACAGCAGCAGTATGACAGCCGTAGCGTGACAGCAGCAGCGTGACAGCCGTAGCGTGACAGCAGCAGCGTGACAGCCGTAGCGTGACAGCCGCAGCGTGACAGCAGCAGCGTGACAGCCGCAGCACGCATCTTCGAGCCGCATCCTTGGGCAAGGAGCGTCACCCACAGCGCCTCTCATACCGAGGGGGAACACCAGCGTCCTGCCACTGCCAAACAGCGACTGGGGGGGGGGGGGGGGGGGGGGAAGCTCCCCCCAAAAGAATTTACTAAAAAAAGACGACATAATTGATGGTGATTATTGCAATAAAAGAATGTTACTATTGCTGCTGCTGCTGCTACTACTACTATTACTATTGCTACAGCTACTAGTACTACTGGTACTACTACTAACACTACTAGTAACACTACTTTTGCCACTACTATCGCTTCTACTACTACTACTGCCGCTTCTACTACTACTACCACTTCTACTACTGCTACTACTACTACTACTACTACTACTACTACTATTGCTACTACCACTACTACTACTACTACTACTACTACTACTACTACTACTATTGCTACTACTACTACTACTACTACTACATTTTCTACTACTACTGCTATCGCTACTGCTGCTTTTACTACTACAACTACGCTGCTGCTCCTACTACTACTGCTACTATTACTACTACATGGTACCTGCAGGGGAGATTCCTACGTAGAAATGTTGCAATGGCGATGTCTGAGCAAGCTGACTTGGAAAGCAGCTTCGTTATGCAGCTCTGGTTGGCTGCGTCGTTTATATAGCACAGGAGCGAACTGCGTCGTGAAAAACATTTGACAACGGAAGATATGTCTGAGCAAGTGTCATATCCTAGACCGTAGAGTATCCTAAACCGTGGACTGTGACCTACTTGCATATCATTAACATCAAGTGTTAACCCGCCAAATATTGTGATTGCACAATGCCCCGCAGAGATCTTTCCCCCGCCTACTCTTGTTAACTGTGATTAGCCGGTTGTAACAGTGAGCGTTTAATGAAATCTCGGACCCAAAGATTTTTGTCTTTGCTTGTGATTACACAAACATTTCTAAAGGAAAGTACCATTTGATTGGGTATTAAAGTAAAAGAAAACGATGAAGACCCATATTTCGATTTGAAAACGCATTATAATTAAGCTGATGGCAATGGTGGTGGCGATGGCGATGGTGATGCTGGTGGTGATACCGATAGCGAGGGTGGTGGTGGCGATGGCGATGGTGATGGTGGTGGTGGTGGCGGTGATAGGGTGGTGGCGGCGATGGCAATGGTGATGGTGGTGGTGGCGGTACTAGGGTGGTGGTGGCAATGGTGATGGTGGTGGTGGCGGTAGTAAGGTGGTGGCGGCGATGGCAATGGTGATGGTGATGGTGGTGGTGGTGGTAGTAGAGTGGTGGTGGCGACGGCAATGGTGATGGTGGTGATGGTAGTAGGGTGGTGGTGGCGATGGCAATGGTGATGGTGGCGGTGGAGATGGTGGTGGCGGTAGTAGGGTGGTGGTGGCGATGGCAATGGTGATGGTGGTGGTGGTAGTAGGGTGGTGGTGGCAATGGCAATGGTAAGGGCGGTGGTGGCGGTGGTGGCGGTGGTGGTGGGTAGTAGGGGGTTGGTGGCGATGACAATGGTGATGGTGGTGATGGTAGTAGGGTGGTGGTGGCGATGGCAATGGTGATGGTGGCGGTGGAGATGGTGGTGGCGGTAGTAGGGTGGTGGTGGCGATGGCAATGGTGATGGTGGCGGTGGAGATGGTGGTGGCGGTAGTAGGGTGGTGGTGGCGATGGCAATGGTGATGGTGGTGGTGGTACCGATAGCGAGGGTGGTGGTGGTGATGGCGATCGTCATGGTGGTGGTGGTGGCGGTGGTAGGGTGGTGGCGGCGATGGCAATGGTGATGGTGGTGGTGGCGGTAGTAGAGTGGTGGTGGCAATGGTGATGGTGGTGGTGGCGTTAGTAAGGTGGTGGTGGCGATGGCGATGGTGGTGGTGGCGGTAGTAGGGTGGTGGTGGCAATGGTGATGGTGGTGGTGGCGGTAGTAGGGTGGTGGTGGCAATGGTGATGGTGGTGGTGGCGGTAGTAGGGTGGTGGTGGCGATGGTGATGGTGGTGGTGGCGTTAGTAAGGTGGTGGTGGCGATGGCACTGGTGATGGTGATGGTGGTTGTGGTGATAGTAGGGTGGTGGTGGCGATGGTAATGGTGATGGTGGTGGTGGTGACGGTGGTGGCGGTAGTAGAGTGGTGGTGGCAAAGGCAGTGGTAAGGGTGGCGGTGGCGGTGGTGGTGGGTAGTAGGGTGGTGGTGGCGGTGGTGGTGGGTAGTAGGGTGGTGGTGGCGGTGGAGATGGTGGTGGCGGTAGTAGGGTGGTGGTGGCGGTGGTGGTGGGTAGTAGGGTGGTGGTGGCGGTGGAGATGGTGGTGGCGGTAGTAGGGTGGTGGTGGCGATGGCAATGGTGATGGTGGTGGTGGTGGTGGTGGCGGCGGTAGTAGGGTGGTGGTGGCAATGGCAATGGTAAGGGTGGTGGTGGCGGTGGTGGTGGGTAGTAGGGTGGTGGTGGCGATGGCAATGGTGATGGTGGTGGTGACGGCGGTAGTAGGGTGGTGGTGATGGTGGTGTGGTGGTGGTGGTAATGGTGATGGTAATAGTGCTGTTATTATAGTGCTGCAATGACGATGGTGGTTGATGGTGCTGTGGTGGTGGTAATAATGGTGGTTGTTGTGACGATGTAGTCGAGGCGATGGTGGCGGTGGTGGTGGCAGCGGTGATGGTGGTGATGGTTGTGGCAGCATTGCAGCTGGTAGTGGCGGTGGTGGTGATGGCGGCGATGGTGATGGTGGTAATATGGTGATGGTGGTGCTGTGGTGGTGGTCGTAATGGTGATAGTGATAGTGCTTTGGTGGCAATGCTGGTGGTGATAGTGGTGTGCTTGCGGTGATGGTGATTATGGTGGTGGTGAAGGTTGTGGCGATGGTGTTGTGACAGTGGTGATAGTGGTGGCAATGGCAATGATGACGGTAGTGGTGGCGGTGGTGGTGGTGCCGGTGATGGCCGTGGTGTTGGTAGTGGTAGTGATGGTGGTGGTGGCAGCGGCGGCGGTGGCGATGGTAGTGGTGACGACTGTTGTGGCGATGGTGTTGTGACAGTGGTGGTGACGGTAGTTGTGGCGGTTTTTGAGGTGATGTTGGTGGCGGTGATGGTGGTGATGGCGGTGGTGGTGGCGGCAGTGATGATCGTGGTGGTGGTGATGGTGACGGTGGTGGTGGTGATGGCGGTGGTGGTGGTGGTGGTGGTGGCGGCGGTGGATGTGGCGGTGATGGCAGTGGGGGCGGCGGCGGTGGTGGTGCCTGTTGCTGCTGCTGTTGCTGCTGACCGCGGTGAAGTGGTTCACCCATTTTTCTTGTTCTTGTTGTCCTCTGGTTGAACCTAGTGTTTCGTCAGTCAATTATTATGGCAGGAAAACTCCTGAAAGACGACAGTATAAGGTCAAAGGGCTTTAGACCACGTGACAAACTAAGTACAATGCAAATGAAAGAGAGGTGATAATAGTCCACGAGTCTTCATATAGCCTTCTTGAATTCACCACAGTAATAACAATATTAATATATGCGGGCTAATGTGCGTTCGTGCGAGCGTGTGTGTATGTGTGTGTGTGTGTGTGTGTGTGTGTGTGTGTGTGTGCGCGTTCGTCCGTCCGTCCTCCGGTACGTCTATCGGTCTGTCTGGTCTGTCTGTCAATGTGTCCGTGTGTCTGTCTTTCTCTCTGTCTGATCTGTCTGTCTGTCTGTGTCTGTCTTTCTCTGTCTCTGTCTGTCTTTCTCTGTCTGTCCGTCTGTCTGTCTGTCTGTCTGTCTGTCTGTCTGTCTGTCTGTCTGTCTGTCTGTCTCTCTGTCTGTCTGTCTGTCTGTCTCCCTCTCTCTCTCTCTCTCTCTCTCTCTCTCTTTCTCTCTCTCTGTGCATGCGTATATATATATACATATATATGCCTCTGTGTGTGTCCATGTGTATGCGACCGTGTTAGGCCCAGTGCATCCCCTTCTTAGCCACTGAGCGCATCCTGTTTTTCTCTGTGACACGGAACAACAGTGTGTGTACACTTGCCTACATCGAGCAATACGTGGCAGCTGACATCAGAACAAAGCGTTCCCACTGGTTCAAGAGCAGAGAGCAGCTAAAGGGCTTCGTCACGTGCACGGATGTCGTGTAAGCTTGTGCCGGGCGCAGGGGAAGGAAGGAGGGAAGAAGGGGGAAAGGACGACTACATATCTCCACAATATGCTGCCTCACTGCATGACGTCAGCATCGAAGCAGATAGAGCGTGGGAGAGCGATGTAGCGATGCGTGGTGCAAGCGAACGCGATTCACTGTTTTTCAGTGCGTAGGGGTTGCAGTGACACACTACTCAGTTCGGCAGGCGCTCCTTTTAGAACTATTTGTCCGTTGTGAGGCGCGTAGGCAGCGGTGAAACAAAGCGACCCTATGCTGGTGTGTGTGTGCGCGCGGGTGAAGGCTGAAACTTGCGATGTTAAGTGTGTGCGTGCTTGTGCGTGTGTGTGTGTGTGTGTGTGTGTGTAAGTGTGTGTGAGTGAGAAAGAGAGAGAGAGAGAAAGAAAGAAAGAAAGAGATAGAGAAAGAAAGAGAAAGAGAGAGAAGGGGAGTGTGACAAGTGGAGAGTTAATTATTTTGTTGAATTAAAATGGTTGTTGTTGAAATAATTTGTACATTGATTTTATGCTTGGAGTGGCCTGGTTTAGTTTGACAGACCACGTGCTGTTTGTTTGCATTGGAACGTCATGTGACGTCAGGCTGATTTAGCCAACGTAATTAAATTTGCATTTGCATTGGAGATTAGTGTCTTATGGGCTTTGGTGAAATACACCTCGTGAGATGAAGTGCTGCATCGTGCCTTCATCAGTAAAGCTGTATTGTACAGGTATTGTGCATATTTTGTTCTTTCTATTGTTGAGCAATGCTTGATGTGTTCATAATATTATAGCAATTTATAAAACTGATGGTATTGAAAGACAGACGATGTTTTGCAAATCAGTGATTCAACGGCTCATGTCAACCGTTATCATGAAATGAGATCTATGCTGTGTTTTCTAGCTGTTCAGTATTTGGGGCTGAATGCATATTGTCATAGCATAGACATAATAGGGGAATTAATGTGAAAATTGTTGAGTGAAAGTGAATTTAGAATTTATAAGAAAAAGGTGTGAATAGTATCACTAAGAATGAGTGGCTATCAAACAATGAGGATTCAGAGAGGAAAGAGAAGGAAGAATGGATGTGATTATAAGTGTCTTATGATGTGAAACTTTTTGTGCAGCTGCCAGGCTGGAGATATAGCCTGAATTAAAGACACTCCCATCTTCATGCATCACTGTGGCGGACGCGTCGCAACGCTGAAGAGTGGTACCAGTGCAGGACCTGTCGCCAGGGACTTAAGTGACCTCCTCGTCGAACCGTCACCGCGGAAAGCGCCGGCAGAGATGCGGACGACAGAAAACCCACTGAAGTCGGTAAAAGTGCTGGACCTATCGGGACGATAGCAAACCCACTGAAGAACGACATGGACTAAGGTCGGAAGTAATATGTTGTTTAAACAATGACTGAAAAATGAAACTGGGAGACTGGAGTGGAGACTGATGAGCAGTCACAGGATGGATTGATGACCGCTCATTTATTTATTAGAGACTCGAAGTCTGGAAATTAGTAGACTGTGACAGACTTCATTTATAATATTGCTTGATTGGATTTTTGTGTGTGTGTGCAATTATTAAAGGGACAAGGGCAAAGAAAATCAAATTGGTGTGTCATCTTTGTGCCTGTCTGATTGCAGCTGAATGATGTGAGTGTGTAAAATAGAATTTATAGTAAACAGAGAAAGAACACGCTACATTCTAAAAAGGAGTAAATACATTTACATCTGTTCTCAGTTGTTTGACACACATAAAAACAAAACCCCAGTACGTGACATTTGGTGACCCTGTTCTCTCTGTGTTAAAAAATTATTAGTCTTCAAAGGTCAATTATTGACGTCACTCGTTCTTCAACCTTGATAGTTGATGACGTTATCAGATATTTTAGAATTAGGTCCATCGCATATCTGTTGCTAGGCCAAAATTCAAGTGACAATTTCATTGAATGAAGCTATTTATGTTTACTTCTGAAAAGTGAGTGTGAAGTGTTTTGTGGTTCTGTGTTCACTAGGGGCCGTCTCCAGTTATACGGCTATGCCTCCTGTATAGTTGTGAGGTGAGGTCTATTCTTTGGGGGAAAAAAAAAAATCTTTGCCCTTGTTTAAATAGGTTAGCATAGTTCAGCCCCAGCTTACAAAATAGGTACTTGAAACTTAGAAAATATTCCT
>JAWQFJ010002148.1:7500-12077 GCA_034096865.1 Theodoxus fluviatilis | reverse complement strand
TCTCTCTCTCTCTCTCTCTCTCTCTCTCTCTCTCTCTCTCTCTCTCTCTCTCTCTCTCACACACACACACACACACACACACACACACACACACACACACACACACACACACACATGCTAACAACACATAAACACAAAGATTTAATGTAAAATACGTAAACCAAACAGGCAAAATTACAGACATATTACAGAGCTATACGTTGATTGGCAAACATATATACATAAATAAACCAGATATACAGGCGGGAAATAACAAATTCAGAAAAGGCTAGCCAATTAATACATTATTCCGGGTGTATTTATGTTAGTGGTTTACTTTTCGATAAAGAAAAACATTATGAGATAAATTGATAGCCAATATTCGGAAAAAGTATCAGATAATGTTCGTGTCAGATTTTCGTACGTATAACGCAGTTTGATTTTAATTCATGTGAGACATACATGTCTTCCACAGAAGGTGAACAGGGCTCAACAGCCAGTCAGATTCCGCCCAGTGTATTGATTTCCAATATACAGCCGTACGAAGCCTCGAAGCTTTGATATAATTAATGTTTGCTTCTCTCTCTCTCTCTCTCTCTCTCTCTCTCTCTCTCTCTCTCTCTCTCTCTCTCTCTCTCTCTCTCTCTCTCTCTCTTGCACTTTCTATCTCTCTTTCGCTCTGTCGCTCAATCACACAGTGAGGAGTGATGGGGGAAAGAGAGAGACAGAGACAGAAAAAGATAAAAACATAGAAGCAGCAAGAGTAGAACGAGAGTAAACAAACTCGCACAAAAACTGGTGATGAAGGCCTGCAGGCAGGACAAGGGTGAAATCAATCAGGAGAATCCAGGATGTACGTCCAGTGTGGACAATCCGGGTTCAAAGAGTACCTTGAAGTGCTGAGAGAATGCTCCCCTTTAATAATAATAATAATAATAATAATAATAATAATAATAATAATAATAATAATAATAATAATAATAATAATAATAATAATAATAATAATAAAATAATATACTTTATTTACGCACATACCTTCCATTGTCAAATGTTTTATCACGACGCAGTTCGCTCTTGTGCTATATAAACGACGCAGCCAACAAGAGCTGCATAACGAGGCTATATTCCAAGTCAGCTTGCTCAGACATACCTTCCCTTGTCAAATGTTTTATCACGACGCAGTTCGCTCCTGTGCTATATAAACGGCGCAGCCAACCAGAGCTGCATAACGAGGCCGTTTTCCAAGTCAGCTTGCTTAGACATCGCCACTGCAACATTTCTACGTAGGAATCACCCCTGCAGGTACCATGTAGTAGTAATAGTAGCAGTAGTAGTAGTAGTAGTAGTAGTAGTAGTAATAGTAGTAAAAGCAGCAGTAGCGGTAGCAGTAGTAGTAGAAAAGGTAGTAGTAGGAGTAGAAGTAGTAGTAGTAGTAGCAATAGTAGTAGTAGTAGTAGTAGTAGTAGTAGCAATAGTAGTAGTAGTAGTAGTAGTAGTAGCAATACTAGTAGTAGTAGTAGTAGTAGTAGCAATAGTAGTAGTAGTAGTAGTAGTAGTAGTAGTAGTAGTAGTAGCAGTAGTAGAAGCGGTAGTAGTAGTAGAAGCGGCAGTAGTAGTAGAAGCGATAGTAGTGGCAAAAGAAGTGTTACTAGTAGTGTTAAAAGTAGTGCCAGTAGTACTAGTAGCTGTAGCAATAGTAATAGTAGTAGTAGCAGAAGCAGAAGCAGCAATAGTAACATTCTTTTATTGCAATAATCACCATTACATATGCCGTATTTTTTTAGGAAGTTCTTTTGGGGGGAGTTTGACCTCCTCCTCCCCCCCCCCTCCCCCCCCCCCCCCACCCCCACCCCAGTCGCGGTTTGGCAGTGGCAGGACGCTGGTTTTCCCCATCGGTATGAGAGGCGCTGTGGGCGACGCTCTTGCCCAAAGGTGCGGCTCAAAGATGCGTGCTGCTGCTGTCACGCTGCTGCTGTCACGCTGCTGCTGTCACGCTGCTGCTGTCACGTTGCGGCTGTCACGCTGCTGCTGTCACGCTGCTGCTGTCACGCTGCTGCTGTCACGCTGCTGCTGTCACGCTGCTGCTGTCACGCTGCTGCTGTCACGCTGCTGCTGTCACTCTGCTGCGGGTCACGGAGGACGGGCTGAGGTGCTGAGTCCAGGTCATCTCTTCCAAGCCAGCATCCGCGTGCTGGGCAGTCAGCCCTGCTGGACGTCGCGAATCGGAAAATGTTTGTCTCGCACGCAGACGTTGCATGCATGGCAGAGAAGTGTCTTAGGAAGGCATTCTGATGAGTGAGAAGTACGACGCCTACCTATACCACGGTTTGTTTGAGCTTCTGTTTCTTCCAGCAAGGCGCCCAGAGGCAAGACAGGCAGCAGGAATGGAGTCTCGTGGAATCTTCACGATGCGAGGGACACTGATTGTCTTTCTCCTCCTGGCAACGTATTCTCTCAGGTAATCTTGTCGGTGGTGGTGATAGCGTTGCTGGAGAACGTGGTGTTGGTAGATACAGTGGTGTCGGTAGAGATAGTGATGTCGGTAGAAATAGTGGTGTAGGGAGAGATAGTGGTGTAGGGAGAGATAGTGGTGTCGGTAGAGATAGTGATGTCGGTAGAGATAGTGGTGTAGGGAGAGATAGTGGTGTAGGGAGAGATAGTGGTGTGGGTAGAGATAGTGGTGTCGGTAGAGATAGTGGTGGGTGGTGGCGGCAATAGCGTTGCTGGAGGACGTGGTGTTGGTAGATACAGTGGTGTCGGTAGATACAGTGGTGTCGGTAGATACAGTGGTGTCGGTAGAGATAGTGGTGTAGGGAGAGATAGTGGTGTCGGTAGAGATAGTGATGTCGGTAGAGATAGTGGTGTAGGGAGAGATAGTGGTGTCGGTAGAGATAGTGGTGTAGGGAGAGATAGTGGTGTCGGTAGAGATAGTGATGTCGGTAGAGATAGGGGTGTAGGGAGAGATAGTGGTGTCGGTAGAGATAGTGATGTCGGTAGAGATAGTGGTGTAGGGAGAGATAGTGGTGTCGATAGAGATAGTGATGTCGGTAGAGATAGTGGTGTAGGGAGAGATAGTGGTGTAGGGAGAGATAGTGGTGTCGGTAGAGATAGTGGTGTCGGTAGAGATAGTGGTGGGTGGTGGCGGCAATAGCGTTGCTGGAGGACGTGGTGTTGGTAGCTACAGTGGTGTCGGTAGAGATAGTGGTGTAGGGAGAGATAGTGGTGTAGGGAGAGATAGTGGTGTAGGGAGAGATAGTGGTGTCGGTAGAGATAGTGGTGTCGGTAGAGATAGTGGTGGGTTGTGACGGCAATAGCGTTGCTGGTGGAAGTGGTGTTGGTAGGGATAGTGATGATAGAGACAGCGGTTTAGATAGAGACAGTGGTGCTGGTAGTGACAAAGATACAGTGGCGTTGGAAGAGACAGTGGTGTTGGTAGATATAGTGGTCTTGGTAGAGGCAGTGGCGTTGGTAGAGATAGTGATGTCGGTAGAGAGAGTGGTGTTTTTAGAGATAATGAGGTTGGTAGAGGCAGTGATGTTTAGAGGCAGTGATGTTGGTTAGAGGCAGTGATAAGGTGACGGTGATAAAGCAGACTGCGAAAAGTCGTGCGTATTCTTGACTTCATTGCACGCCAAACTAGTGTGTCAACACCTTCACTCCCAGTCGCTGCCCTCGGCTGTTCTCTTGCTGTGCTGCAATGTCCGCAGTCAGAGGAGATATAGTCTCAGCCGCGCTGAATGTGGAGTGTCTTGTCTTGGCAGGTCAGCAGAGGGTCACTGGGGCCCCTTCTTTGGGTCGTGGAGGACCAACACCACGGTGTCCGCGGTCAACAGCATCCAGGCCCCCACGTTCAACATCTCGGTCACCGTTCCCTGGCGACGGATGCCAGCGTTGGACTTCCTTGAGAGCGCAGCCAACGCAAACAAAGCATTCAGGTGAGGATCTGGCGAGACCCTGGTAGCGTCCGTCTCTCTGTCCGGTGTTTCGTGCAGCACGAATGGGACTTTTCCCTTGACCCAGTTGACTTCTTACTGGCATCTCTCTCTCCGCCGTCTTCTTTGTTTCTTTCTCCGTCTTCTGCGTTTAGTCTGCTTTGGCCTGGCTGGCTGTCCGTCCGTCCGTCCGTTCGTTCGTCTCTCTGTCTGTCTGTCTGTCTGTCTGTATGTCTGTCTGTCTGTCTGTCTGTCTGTCTGTCTGTCTGTGTGTCTGTGTGTCTGTTTGTCTGTCTGTCTGTCTGTGTGTCTGTGTGTCTGTCTGTCTGTCTGTCTGTCTGTCTGTGTGTCTGTCTGTCTGTCTGTCTGTCTGTCTGTCTGTCTGTCTGTCTGTATGTCTGTGTCTGTCTGTCTGTCTGTCTGTGTGTGTGTGTGTGTGTCTGTCTGTCTGTCTGTCTGTCTGTCTGTCTGTCTGTCTGTCCGTGTGTCTGTCTGTCTGTGTGTCTGTCTGTCTGTCTGTCTGTCTGTCTGTCTGTCTGTCTGTCTGTCTGTCCGTCTGTCCGTCTGTCCGTCTGTCTGTCTGTCTGTCTGTCTGTCTGTCTGTGTGTCTGTCTGTGTGTGTGTCAGTCTGTCTGCCTGTCTGTGTGTCTGTCTGTGTGTCTGTCT
>JAWQFJ010002147.1:57500-62540 GCA_034096865.1 Theodoxus fluviatilis | reverse complement strand
TTCAAACTTAATAATTATGTGGGGCACATGTTATACTTTCATCATGAGACACATTTGGTCACATATCATCAAGGTCAAGGTCACTTTGACCCTTATGAAATGTGACCAAAATGGGGTAGTGAACCACTAAAAGTGACCATATCTCATGGTAGAAAGTGCCAATAAGCACCATTGTGCTTCCTATGTCTTGAATTAACAGCTCTGTGTTGCATGACCTTGGATGACCTTGACCTTGGGTCAAGGTCACATGTATTTTGGTAGGAAAAATGTGTAAAGCATTTCTTAGTGTATGATGTCATTGGTAGGTTTAGTTGTTTGACCTTGACCTTGAAGGTCACCTGAAGGTCAAGGTCATATAAAGGTCAAGGTGAAGCATGTGAGTCGTATGGGCTTTGCCCTTCTTGTTGCAAAATGGGAGCTGCTGCAGCTTGTAACTCTCAAGTTATAATGACGGCCATGATAAAGAAATGTAAACATTGCACTCAACGAGGCAAAATAGCACCCACTTATGCATAGGTTTTGCAGGGGTTCCACCAGGCTTCTTCAGCACTCTGACTGGGGTGACTTGGTGTTCAGTTTACACACCAGTGTGATGAACTCATGATAGGCGATGTCATTGTGCAAACCATTACCTATACTTCACCTTCACCTTGTTTGATGTCATTGTGCAAACCATTACCCATACTTCACCATCACCTTCACCTTGTTTGATGTCATTGTGCAAACCATTACCTATACTTCACCTTCACCTTCACCTTGTTTGATGTCAGTGTGCAAACCATTACCTATACTTCACCATCACCTTCACCTTGTTTGATGTCATTGTGCAAACCATTACCTCTACTTCACCATCACCTTCACCTTGTTTGATGTCATTGTGCAAACCATTACCTCTACTTCACCATCACCTTCACCTTGTTTGATGTCATTGTGCAAACCATTACCTCTACTTCACCATCACCTTCACCTTGTTTGATGTCAGTGTGCAAACCATTACCTGTACCTCACCATCACCTTCACCTTGTTTGATGTCAGTGTGCAAACCATTACCTGTACCTCACCATCACCTTGTTTGATGTCAGTGTGCAAACCATTACCTATACTTCACCTTGTTTGATGTCATTGTGCAAACCATTACCTATACCTCACCATCACCTTCACCTTGTTTGACTGCAGATGGCATCCAGCGAATCTGCCAGACCCTGGACATGAGTCTAGAAAACCTGCAGAAGACCGTCACGGAACTGCTGGACGAGTGGGCAGCCATGTGCCAGCTCTACCTGGCAGTGGACAAGTTTGCCAAGGTGTACAACGGTGAGTCTCTGTGTCCAGGCTGATGGAATGGAGGTGATCCAAGTCTTCAGCGGCGAATGTTGGAGTCGTTGTTTTTAGATTGTGCCTAGTAGTGGTTGGAGAGGAGGTTGCAAAATCAGTGATGGCCAGCTTCTGAGGAAGAATTAACAGAATGAAAAAGGATGAATTTCTCTTGTTTTCAGTGAGGACTGAAATGTCTTTGGTGTTTCTGAGTTGAGTAACTTGAAGGATGGGTTTTAGTACAACTTTTTTTGTACTGGCAAAGTTAAATATACCTGCTGGTTCTAGACTGCTACAAAGTTGGTGTGTAGTTGTGTTTTTATTATCTTGTTGTTGTTTGAGACAATTACAAAGTTAAGCTTTCCAGTTTATCTGTGATCCTTATGAACAGAATCCTCTTGATTGAATATTATTTCTACTTTGATAACTGCTTAGTGAACTGCTTTGATTGAGGTATTATTCACTTGATACCCAAGATTGAGATTAATCTTCAAACACACACACACACACACACACACACGCACACACACACGCACACACAGGCACAAACATACACACACACACACACACACTAACACACACACATACACACACACACACACACACTCGCATGCACGCATGCACATGTGCATGTGCACATGCACATACACACACACAGGCACTCTCCCTTTGGCTTTGACCTTGGGCTTAGAACTTAACACTGACCTTGACCTTTTTCATGCATGCTCCCTGCAGATGCAAGGCTTGGGCTGTCGGGGGTGGTGACAGTCGAGTCCTACAACTACCGGCGACTGATCCTGAGCTACAGTCCCAAGCGAACAGCTCGAGTGACGGTGAGCTGGCGCGGGGAGGGCTTCCATCTTGCCCTGTCCAGCTGTGGCACCACAGCCACTGCCAACCCCCACATCCTTGTCCTCAGCTACCTGCAGGAGGACCTCAACTCCTCACAGTGCCTGGCAACGCTGGCGCAGGTGAGCAGGACGGGGGAATGAATTGGTATCTCAGAGCCTATCAGTCTCTGGAGGCTATGTAAGGTATTTGATCAGGCAAATGATTTTGTCAGAGCAAGTCAAACTCCTATATCCCTAGTTATTTGCCCTTTCTTGAATCGTGTAGGAATAAACTGTATCTGTTCTCACCCCCAATCCACAGTTAGGCAGAACTGGGGAATGGTGACTGATGAGATGAGGATGGGTATTTGGGGAGTGGGATCTTCAGAAGGGGGTTAATGGGGTTGAAGCTTGAGGGAAAAGATCTTAAAGGATGGTGAATTGGATGCTTTTGGTGATGTGGACGGGACTAAAGCTGAGGGTTGTTATGTGAAATGGGGTTGAGGTTGAGGGGTATAGAAATCCCAAAAGTTATGTTGTGAGGTTCCTTGTGGGCGCACATATGGCTATGTGATCAGAGCTGCCAAGTGCTACGATTTAGGCGTAGCATGCTACGATTTTGACATGCTTGCTACGATGCTACGATCGTCAGGGAAAAACTACGATTTTTCAAAGCCTTGAACTGGACTTTTGACCGTCACGTAGAAACACACACACACACACACACCCCTTCACGCCGGTGGTTGAGCGCTTCGCATCTGCGCAAACATCGCCACTTTCCTTCTTGTGCGTGATGCTACTCCAAAAAGCTCTGGATGCTACTCTTTGGCATGATGGTGGATTGGCAGCTCTGTGTGATTATGGTTGAGGTTGAGGGAATTAGAGTTCCCAAGGTTTAGTTTGTAGGGTTTCTTTGCAGTGTACCTATGGTTGTGTGTTTTATGTAACATTTCCCATCCAGAGCTGTCAAGGCTTGCTTGTTGTTTTCAGGTGCTACACGACACCTGGGCGCCCCTCACTTCCATCTCCAAGCTGCCCACAGTTGTCACACAGGGCGTCACCTCCGTGAGTGTCTGCATGCTGTCATCTACTTAGCCCCTTCCCTGCCACACCCAGAAATTTTCTGGGCCACAAACTGTCAGAGCTTCGCTAGGTCCTGTAAAATTTTTGGGCTTGTAAGGAACACTGTCATGAAAGGGAGGCAACTACAAAAGACTCAGTTATCAGCTCTGTTCAGTGCTCTGGAAAATCAGAACACTGATATGACAAACACTAGCACAGTAAAACTTAATTAAGAAAGTTCCCTGGCATATGGCATGCAATATATATGGCAGGGAAGGGGTTAGAGGTGGAACTGCATATTCAGAGGGACTGAGTGCAATGTATGGCAGGAGCCAGGCGATGACCCTCTCACCAGCTGGAACCTCTGGCTGCTGGGTTTTAGGGCCTGCGCCAGTGGCAGCCAGTAATAGAATTATGCAGTGAAAAAATAGACACATCATGGGAAAACATGGAAGCATTAATAGGTCACATATGGTAATTGATTGTGATGACAGCTCTGTTATTTTTAGGGTATACTCAAATCTTTTTTAGTGAACAGCAGAGTATCATATCACTTTGTGAAGAAACACATAGAAAAAAGTGTGAGTAGTAGAGCTTGTCTTGATTGCAAGCATAAGAGCCAGTGATGATAGATTCAAAGATAAATTTTCTAAATTCAAAGATGAATTTTCAGGTGCATTTCTGTTTTGTATATGATGATGTTCATGGGTATGTCACTTTTGAAAATTCCTTTGAAACATAAAGAGTTTCTCTGTAATATTCACTGAGAGGAGATACTTGAGGGATTTGCTTCAAATATGAGCCAGGGACACCAGTGAAAATCTCTTGCATCTAAATAAGGTCAGAGAATCGATGAGAACATACATGTGTGGGGTTGGTGACGGTGAGTTTGTGTTACAGCAGCCCAAACAGGCCCACCTCAGCTTCACCATCCTACCTCAGTCCGCCATGAATGTCCGAATCACCTTCAGGAACCTGTGAGTGCCTTGTCCTTTCATGTGGTCTGTGTGTGAGTTCCTTTGTCTTTGTCTCTTTTTCTGTCTCCTCCTCTCTCTACCTCTCTTTCTTTCTCTGTCTCTTTTTCTCTGTCTCCTCCTCTCTCTACCTGAGTACCTCTCTTTCTCACTTTCTTTCTCTCAGTCTCTTTTTCTCTGTCTCCACCTCTCTCTACCTCTCTTTCTTTCTCTGTCTCTTTTTCTCTGTCTCGTCCTCTCTCTACCTCTCTTTCTTTCTCTGTCTCTTTTTCTCTATCTCCACCTCTTTCTACCTCTCTTTCTTTCTCTCAGTCCTCTCTCTACCTCTCTTTCTTTCTCTGTCTCTTTTTCTCTATCTCCACCTCTTTCTACCTCTCTTTCTCTCAGTCTTTTTCTCTGTCTCCTCCTCTCTCTTTCTCACTTTCTTTCTCTCAGTCTTTTTCTCTGTCTCCGCCTCTCTCTTTCTTACTTTCAGTCTTTCTCTCAGTCTCTTTTTCTCTGTCTCCACCTCTCTCTACCTCTCTTTCTTTCTCTCAGTCTCTTTTGAGACTAAATTTCACAGTTGAAAACAAGATGACCATCTGTTGACTGTAGCACTTGATGAAACAACCAGTGTGAGGTAAAGTTCTTGGTTTTATTGCACTGAAGACAAGTTAGCTCAATGACGACACTCAGCATCATGTAATGAAGTTTGGTGGGCAATGCTTGATCATGCACTGCATCATAAGATGTGATGATAATGTACATTTTTTGTGCAGGTTGTAAGTGGCTCAGAAGCAATTGAAGTAGTCTAGTTCTCTTATTAGTGAGGAACACTGCAGATTGTCTTGTATCTGTATTTGAAGAGGATAGGGTACTGC
>JAWQFJ010002147.1:42500-52500 GCA_034096865.1 Theodoxus fluviatilis | reverse complement strand
TGAAGTAAATGCTTTTTGTCCTCATATGAAATTCTTTTGCCACAGGTCTGGGAGACAGCGGGTCACCCTTCCCAGGATCCAACATCACCATGCCGTCACCTGGCAACCGGCAGTGGCCTGCCTCCCCCTCTGTGCCCGGCCCCTCCCCCGCCTCCCTGCATGGCACTGCCATGTCCCCCGGGCACCCCGCACTGCACTCCCCCCAGACCCAGCCTGGGGGGGAGTACCCCCGCCAGTCTTCAGGTAGGGGGGAAAGAGGGGGGGAATGAAGCAGTGGAGTAGAGATGGGATGAAGGAGTGGGAGAGAAAGGAAAAAGGGAAGAGTTTGGGGTATAAGAATGATAGGATTTGGAAGGCTGAGATCAGGAAATGCCAGAAGGGAGAGAGAGAGAGAGAGAGAGAGAGAGAGAGAGAGAGAGAGAGAGAGAGAGAGAGAGAGAGAGAGAGAGAGAGAGAGAGAGAGAGAGAGAGCATGCATGTGTACATGCATGTGGGTGTGGGTGTGCGTGCGCGCTAACCACTGGGCTACAGAGCCCCAAAATAGGGAGCCCATACCATATAGGGAGCCCATACCAAATAGGGAGCCCATACCATTAGACAAGCCTGTGTGTAAAACATAGGGAGCCCATACCATACGACAAGCCTGTGTGTAAAACATAGGGAGCCCATACCATATAGGGAGCCCATACCATACGACAAGCCTTTGTGTAAAACATAGGGAGCCCATACCAAATAGGGAGCCCATACCAAATAGGGAGCCCATACCATATAGGGAGCCCATACCATATGACAAGCCTGTGTGTAAAACATAGGGAGCCCATACCATATGACAAGCCTGTGTGTAAAACATAGGGAGCCCATACCAAATGACAAGCCTGTGTGTAAAACATAGGGAGACCCATACCTTATAGGGAGCCCATACCATATGACAAGCCTGTGTGTAAAACATAGGGAGACCCATACCATATAGGGAGCCCATACCATACGACAAGCCTGTGTGTAAAACATAGGGAGCCCATACCAAATAGGGAGCCCATACCATATAGGGAGCCCATACCATATGACAAGCCTGTGTGTAAAACATAGGGAGCCCATACCATATGACAAGCCTGTGTGTAAAACATAGGGAGACCCATACCATTAGACAAGCCTGTGTGTAAAACTGATGCTATTTTATGCTGCAGTGTTGAGTCCTCCGTCACGCATGCTGCCCAGTCGAGCCTGGGCTGCAGCCAACCCCACGCGCCTGAGCCACGATGCGCTGGACACCCTGCTGACCCCCTCCACCCTCCCCACCACGCAGTTCCTGGCTGCAGCCCCTCTCCACCGTTTCCTGGGCTGCATCTACTTCCGCAGACAGTTCAACCGTGTCATCCAGGAGGAGAACGTGAGTTCAATTGGAGGTGCTCTGTGTCTGTGTCTGGAAAAACTGTGTGAAGTTTGTTATTACTATCATTATTATTACTATTATCATTATTGTTGTTATTATTATTATCATCATCATCAGTATTATTGTTATTATTGTTATTTGATGTTAGTATTAGTAGTATTATTATTGATGTTATTAGTGATATCATCATCATCATCATCATTGTTATTATTATTGTTCTATTATTATTATTATTATTATTATTATTATTATTATTATTATTACTATTATTATTATTATTATTATTATTATTATTATTATTATTATTATTATTATTATAACAACATTATTATTCTTTATTTTGATTAACATTTTTATCATTAGAGAGATGGGAAGAAAGGATGATGTTGAAAGGGTTGAATGTTGGTTGCTTGTACGTATATGATTATAACAGATGTTATGTTATTTTGGGGACGAAATGTGCCTGTCTGAGTGGCTTTTGATTAATATTGTTTTCTGTTTGTATGCACTCTGTGTGTGTGTGTGTGTGTGTGTGTGTGTGTGTGTGTGTGTGTGTGTGTGCACATGTGTGTGTGTGTGTGTGTGTGCGTGCGTGCATGCATGCGTTCACACACTTGCTCTTCTACATTTTTTTAGAGAGTGTGAAATTGGGGTAGGGAGTGGATGACCGAGTGGGTGGTGTTAAGGAGAGAGAGGGCCAGGGTGGGGGTGGGGACGACTACTGTTACAGGACTCATCAAAGTCAAACCTGCTTGTCTTTGATCTTGGGGGGAGCCTAAATTGACATAGGCAGTTAGAGTGGGTAATTAATAACCCCTCGCAGCACCGCCAGCCAATTGGCACTTGTGCTCTTATCATGCATTTTCCATGTGGTGTCACCAGGCAGCCACTAGCTGGAGCCAAGCGGCAATGTGTTGAGAAATAAACAGTGCTTACACCCCAGAGAGGAACACACCACCATGGTCAAAACAGACATGGGGTGTGCGAAGGTCGGACAGCCGACATCCTGAGTGAAATCACAGGAAACAGTTTATGACCTCAGTTTTCAGCAGATTTCAGTACCTCAGTAGAGTACTGTCTGTCTCAGATTTGGCTGAAGCAGAGCGATGCATGGGGTTAATTCACTTTCTCTTATGAAAGTGCGGAAAAGAAAGACTCTTTCTCAGAAGCAATCTTCCACACATTCATTTTCACCTGCATTCTCTTCGCAGTCCCAAAAGGCTCCGCTATTTCAAATGGTAAGCAAAAAGAAAGAACTTTTTTGGGGGTTGCTTTAAGGCTTTTGAACTTCTCTCACTATTTAGGTTGTTCTATTGATTTCTTATCTAACCATTTCTGGGTGATTGCTGGTAGTGACCAGAGGAATTAACAAATACATGAAAGAAAGTTGTTGTTCAGGCCTCTTGTCCATTAAAGTTGATGTGTAACATACAGCAGGACCCACTTGATGTCCCATTCATCAGCTGGAACCCCTGGCTACTGGGCTATCAGGGCCTACCGTGGTAGCTCAGCCAGGCCGGGTCCCAAGCCCTGGCTACTGGGCTATCAGGGCCTACCGTGGTAGCTCAGCCAGGCCGGGTCCCAAGCCCTGGCTACTGGGCTATCAGGNNNTCAGGGCCTACTGTGGAAGCTCAGCCAGGGCGGGGGCGGGTCCCAAGCCCTGGCTACTGGGCTATCAGGGCCTACTGTGGAAGCTCAGCCAGGGCGGGGGCGGGTCCCAACCCCTGGCTACTGGGCTATCAGGGCCTACTGTGGTAGCTCAGCCAGGCCGGGTCCCAAGCAGCCAAAGAGGCCAATGGGGGGCATTGGGACAAAGTTAGATCATTCAAAATCAAATGTGCCTTCAAACTACCCTGGAAACTCCCCCACACAACAACAAACTGGTTTCCAAAGGAAGTTCTGCTTGTTGGTTGGGTGCAGAATTCTTCACTGACTGGAGTTCCTGCTCCAAGTGGAAGGCACTCACCTGCTGGGTGCTCTGCTCCTTGTTCAGACAGAGAGATGCTCATCCCACGGAGATCCTGCCCCCTGCCCTGCCCCAGTTGAAAGGTGCTGTCAGTGAGAGCACTGCTCCTGACTAATGAGCCTTTGGACCCTGAGGACCCGTTGCTTGTCACATCACTCAAAAGACTCTGCTCATGAGAGATCTGCCTTTTGCTCCCATGTCAAGACTGTTTACTCACAAGAGCTCAGCTTGGCACTCAGGTCTGAAGGCACTCTGCCTGTTGGAGCTCTTTTTATGGTCCCACTTTAATGTTTGTTTGTTTTTGTCTGTTTTTCCCATCACGAGCTCATTCCATTGATGCATTTAAAAACCGCTCATCTGATGGGTTATCAACCACTGGTCTGCAGAAGTACAGTTGCTCTTTGAGTGGGAGCTCCGCCCTTCAGTTCTCTTCAGAGATGTTGTCAGCCAACGGTTAGCTATGGGGGTCCACCCCGAGAACTGCGAGGTGTTTCAAAGAAATGCATTGACGTGGGTTCTGCCATTTGATCCAGTGTCACATCAGTCCTCCATCAAGAGCTCAGCCAGATTTTGTCTGTCCCTGGAAAACCCACTGTCATTTGTATCCATCTTGTGCCCTGGCTTTAATCATCTTCATTGTCCCGTGTCTTCAGTGTGGCTTCCTTCAGCATCACCACTGTCTGGAAAGACAGTAATTTTTGGTTGAGCGAGGGACATTGGGTAATAGAGCTTGAAGGATGATGGATTATTTCTGCTTGGAAGGCGAGCAGCAGAGCAGTCATCTGCACCAATTCCCTGACTAATGGAAGAATCTCATTCCTTATGCCATGCTTGGTTCAGTAGGTTCAGTTGTGCATGGCCTATGTGAAGAGGTTTTTGAGAAATGTCTGAAAGTCTTTGAAGAGGTGATGTCAACAATTTGATTTTACTGTTAGAATTTTATCATTACCCGTTCTCTGCATTGTGCACTGAGAGCAACTTTCCATGCAACTAACGGCATTGGTCATGCTGTGCTAGTGTTGCGTCATGAAATGTTCTGTTGATATGATGTATCAGTAATATCAGTAAGCACTGACTACTTGTCTCCAACATCCATGTCTGGAAATAGGTGTACACACAAGGTTCACAGAATTATTAATGCCTTCTGTTTGCCAAAGAACTAAATATCAGTTGGGAAAGAGCAAACTAAATTTGGAACTGTTTTGTTTTGAGTAACAGTATACAGTGACATATGTTCTACCTTGTTTAAATGGCTGGAACTGAGAAAGTGGCTTTCACTGTAAATCAGCATCAGTTCTTTCAACTCCATGCATAAATCTTGTCAGCCACCAGCTTGCCTGTAGCAAACACGGACCTTTCTCTTCCAAAAAGTTTTGTCCACAAAGCAGTACAAATACAAGGAGAAGAAACCAGGGATTGCATCTATACTCAATGCAACCTGAACTGTTGAAATGCCCAGCTAGATTTACCTTGTTTAAAACTCATTCTGTCTTATATTATCTCTCTCTCTCTCTGTCTCTCTCTCTCTCTGTCTCTCTCTGTCTCTCTGTCTCTCTCTGTCTCTCTCTCTGTCTGTCTCTCTCTGTCTCTCTCTGTCTCTCTCTCTCTCTCTCTCTCTCTCTCTCTCTCTCTCTCTCTCTCTCTGGTTGCACCTTGTCAAAAGTACCCAGTTTTCTCACAGTACCTTAGTTCAAGGCAGGAAATGCTCCAAAAGTACCCAGTTTTCTCTCAGTACCTTAGTTCAAGGGCACCTTGTCAAAAGTACCCAGTTTTCTCACAGTACCTTAGTTCAAGGGCACCTTGTCAAAAGTACCCAGTTTTCTCACAGTACCTTAGTTCAAGGCAGGAAATGCTCCAAAAATTTGATTGTGTTTGGGTTTGGTTTTTTTCCCTTGCTAACCAAGCTAACACCTATTGGTGATGGTCATGGTGGTGGCTATGATTTGTAATTTGTCGCAACTATCGGTGTTTGTGTTGTTACTGTTGGTGGTGGTGATGATAGTGGTAATAATAGTATTGATACTCTGTACTGAGACCAATACAATCAGGAGTCTTGGATCTGCAGTCGATGGGAAACGATGTTTGATTTGAGTCATGTGGGGTGCACTCCAGATAAAATAGTATTTGCCAGGAAATCAGCTGGAAGGCAGAGTTTCAGTGCTGTTAGAGGAAAAGACTTCCAGACCATATATTGTTTGATGGTAGTGTACTGTCATGACAAATAACTTTCGTGCCACAGTAAAAGAAACAAAAAAACTTTGGACAGACAGTGTAGATAGTAAAGCTCAAATACTGGCCGATTTGAAATCACGCACACACATACACACACACACACACACCTTCAATGCCCTCCTATCATCAATGGCAAGTGAAATTTCAGACGAAAATGTTGTGTCACACGTCGAAGATGATACAGCAGGGATGCTGTGAGAATGGATATACCTCACCCTTCCCCACCCACCAATTCTCAAGGGGAGAGAAGGGGGCAGGGAATATGAATCTTCCAGGTTTTGAGCTGTATCAAATATGCCATGTATCAATTTTTGGTTGTTGTTGAGACAGTCTGTATATGTATCGACATACTTTCTGTGTTTGGGTGAACTTTTTTGTTGTTGTGACGTGCCATGCTATTTGGCTTTGTGTTACCTAGAATTTGTTTCATCTGAGCCTCTGAGCCCAAGAATGATATCCTGCAAATGCAATGCTCATAAGTTTAACTGAGCCTGCTATCTGCACATCAGAAACCGTACACTAGTTAAAAGTTTCATTTTGTTTTTATTTATTTTAATGTCTGATTTTGTTAATAAAAATTGGCAGGATGGTTTTCTTTTTTTTTTAAACGTGTTCTCTGTGTCTGCTTGAAGATGAGAGTGGCAAATAGGAAACTGTGGTAGAAGTCAGAAGTAAAGAGAGAAGCTTTGTAATGTTCAGTACATGTATAAGAAAGGGTAGAACATAAAATATATAATCATTCTGTTGTTATATGCAATTAACTTTATAAAAAAAATAGAAACATCACATCATGAAGTGCTGTTGTTGATTTTACTTGGGGGGGGGGGGGGGGGGGGGGGAGAGAGAAGTTTGACTGCTTTTATCACCTGGTAGAAGTACCACTGTTAGATTTCTCTTGGGGGGTGGGGTTGGGGGAGGCTCGTTTGTTCCTACCCACCCACCCCCCACCTTTGAACCTTGGAAACTTTTCTACATGGGTATGTAATCTGCTTTTGGAAACCCAGGTGAAAGTTTGTTGTTCATGCAGTTTAGATAGTAGAGGTGCCTGATCTTATCTTAGGACTGGAATCTTTGAAAATGTGCCTTCCCTGTTGCTGTTAGCTGTGAGATGAATTACACTTTTAAAAACATAATCTGAACAGATGTGTTGGATTTTATCAGCAGAGTTTTGTATGGTTGACTGAAACACCAGTGTGAGTGTCAGGTGTCAATCTCCAATGCTGATATGCTGCCTGTATGCTGCCTGTCAGGCCATCCTAAGAAACTTCTTTTTAATGGAACAGTTCATGCATCAGGCTGTGATGAGCTGTAGGAACCATGAGAGTGCTCCCATACACACCAGACTTGTGTAGCTAGTGATGTGAACATGCATTCTTTTCGTCCACAGCTGACACTGTTGCCCTGTGCAGAGCCTGGTGCCTGCATGTTCAAGACGGACCACCTGCAGTTCAAGGTGTTCATGAGCCCCTCCACCCTGCAGACCCTCCACATGAAGGTCTCCCAGATAGGTAGGTCTGCTGTCTTTGTTGCTCCACTCTATATTGTCATTGGGCCCAGATAGGTAGGTCTGGTGTCTGTGTTGCCCCACCCTGCACTCTCATGGGCCCAGATAGGTAGGTCTGGTGTTTGTGTTGCTCCTCTCTACATTGCCATTGGGCCCAGATAGGTAGGTCTGGTGTCTGTGTTGCTCCACTCTATATTGTCATTGGGCCCAGATAGGTAGGTCTGGTGTCTGTGTTGCTCCACTCTACATTGTCATTGGGCCCAGATAGGTAGGTCTGGTGTCTGTGTTGCTCCACTCTACATTGTCATTGGGCCCAGATAGGTAGGTCTGGTGTCTGTGTTGCTCCACTCTACATTGGCATTGGGCCCAGACAGGTAGGTCTGGTGTTTGTGTTGCTCCACTCTACATTGGCATTGGGCCCAGATAGGTAGGTCTGGTGTCTGTGTTGCTCCACTCTACATTGTCATTGGGCCCAGATAGGTAGGTCTGGTGTTTGTGTTGCTCCACTCTATATTGTCATTGGGCCCAGACAGGTAGGTCTGGTGTCTGTGTTGCTCCACTCTATATTGTCATTGGGCCCAGATAGGTAGGTCTGGTGTCTGTGTTGCTCCACTCTACATTGCCACTGGGCCCAGATAGGTAGGTCTGGTGTCTGTGTTGCTCCTCTCTATATTGTCATTGGGCCCAGAGGTCTGGTGTCTGTGTTGCTCCACTCTACATTGGCATTGGGCCCAGATAGGTAGGTCTGGTGTCTGTGTTGCTCCACTGTACATTGTCATTGGACACAGATAGGTAGGTCTGGTGTCTGTCTTGCTCCTCTCTACATTGTCATTGGACCCAGATGGGTAAGTCTGGTGTCTGTGTTGCTCCACTCTATATTGTCATTGGGCCCAGATAGGTAGGTCTGGTGTCTGTGTTGCTCCACTCTATATTGTCACTGGGCCCAGAGGTCTTGTGTCTGTGTTGCTCCTCTCTACATTGTCACTGGGCCCAGAGGTCTTGTGTCTGTGTTGCTCCTCTCTACATTGTCATTGGGCCCAGATAGGTAGGTCTTGTGTCTGTGTTGCTCCTCTCTACATTGTCACTGGGCCCAGAGGTCTTGTGTCTGTGTTGCTCCTCTCTACATTGTCATTGGGCCCAGATAGGTAGGTCTTGTGTCTGTGTTGCTCCACTCTACATTGTCATTGGGCCCAGATAGCAGGCCTGCCTACCCGTACGGAAATTCCGTATTTTGTCCGGAAATTAAAAAAAATCGGCGAGCGTTCTGGAAAATACGGGAGTTTATTTTGCGTTCCGGAAATATCAAAATAAAAACTATAATAAAATAATTTCCAAAATCGTTGGCCTGTGGCTGTGCGCGAATCGTTTTCCGAAGCAGTCTACCGATGATTGCCGAATGGGTTTGTTCTGTAATGCGCAGGCACAGCGCGCGAAAATATTTCCGAAAATCGCCGAGTGACGTCATTTTCGTACAGTGCGCAAGCGCAACGCACGAACTGTTTTTCCGGAGAGTGCCGGTATGTGCAGTGTTCATGTGCAACAATGGCGTCAAAACGAAAGCCAAGCGATTGTGTTTCTGAATTATCGAAGAAACAGCGGAGGTCGCAGGTCTACATTCCAGCGTACACGGAGAAGTATCCATTTATAGTCCGCGGCACCACTGACTCCACTGTCAAATGTACGACTTGTGATAACCAGTTCAGCATCTCCAGTGGTGGCGCCAACGATATCGAAAGGCATGTTGAAGGCCCAAAGCATGTGAAGAAAAATGAGGAGAAGAAGGTCGCAGCAGCGCAAAAACCTATCAGTGAATATTTTACACCGCCTCCTTCGAAAGTGTCCCAAATCGACATCGACGTAATTCGAGCTGAGGCGATGATGGTAGACTTGACAGTAGAACTGAACCTCCCAATGGCGGCATTGGACAAACTGAGTGTAGGTGTAGGGGAAGACCTCCTCTTCCCACACCTCCCCATGGTTATGCTTGCCATAATGACAATCCCTCACTCATCAGCTCACTGTGAGCGCATTTTCCCAGTCGTGAGAAAGAACAAAACACACTTCAGAGGCAGCATGGGATCCGACACCTTGGAGGCCTTGGTGGTAGCCAAGTCCAGGCCTGGACAAGCCCTTGACAGAAACTACAGTGTCAAAGACCTGAAAGGCCTGAAAAGTGCCTACTACCAGTCTTTGTCACAGTAAACAAGCTGCAGAACTATTGTATATAGTGTACATAAAATCAGGTATGTTTTGTTTTATCTTTTGGTCCCTGGTTAATGATTAACGTTGCTTTGTTTTCTTGCACTGTCGCACGGTTTAATACTGAAATCGGAACTGAAATACGGAAATTGGAACTTGGTAATACTGAAATCGAAAAAGGAGGGTAGGCAGCCCTGAGATAGGTAGGTCTGGTGTCTGTGTTGCTCCTCTCTACATTGCCACTGGACCCAGATAGGTAGGTCTGGTGTCTGTGTTGCTTCACTCTATATTGTCATTGGGCCCAGATAGGTAGGTCTGGTGTCTGTGTTGCTCCACTCTATATTGTCATTGGGCCCAGATAGGTAGGTCTGGTGTCTTTGTTGCTCCACTCTACATTGCCACTGGGCCCAGATAGGTAGGTCTGGTGTCTGTGTTGCTCCACTCTACATTGGCATTGGGCCCAGATAGGTAGGTCTGGTGTCTGTGTTGCTCCACTCTATATTGTCATTGGGCCCAGATAGGTATGTCTGGTGTCTGTGTTGCTCCTCTCTACATTGCCACTGGGCCCAGATAGGTAGGTCTGGTGTCTGTGTTGCTCCACTCTACATTGCCACTGGGCCCAGATAGGTAGGTCTGGTGTCTGTGTTGCTCCACTCTACATTGTCATTGGGCCCAGATAGGTAGGTCTGGTGTCTGTGTTGCTCCACTC
>JAWQFJ010002147.1:17500-37500 GCA_034096865.1 Theodoxus fluviatilis | reverse complement strand
TCATCATCAAGCACCCAAAGATGATCCTCATGGTAGGCTGCCTTCCTCTCTGCTGTCCTCAGGGGAGTTGCAGTAGGGTGTACTTGCAGTGTGTGTGTGTGTGTGTGTGTGTGTGTGTGTGTGCATGTGCATGTGCTTGTGTGTGAATGAGATACACACACACTCTCCACACACACAAAGGGAGGGAGGGAGGGAGAAGGAGGGGGAGGGAGGGAGACAGACAGACAGACAGAAACACTGAGGGAGGGAGGGAGGGAGGGAGGGACAGCCAGATAGATGGATGGACAGACAGATACACACACACACACACACACACAGACATATATATATATGGGTCCTTCCAAAAAGCTGGGTTGCTACACAGGTGTAATGGGGAAAACCCTTTTTGGACTCCAAAACAACTCTTTTTCTCAATGTTATGGGTGTAAACCTCCCCCAAAATGATTTCAGAAATAGTATTGATAACTTCACATTTATAGATTATCAGTGCATTTCAAATATTTGGCCCAAAAGTCGAAAAGTGGTTCAGAAGAAGGTCACGTGTTGTGACATGCTAGATATGCATTTAGTTGGGCATAGATTTGAATTGCAAGATAGCATATTAAAACACAATGAAATCATATTCGTATCTATTAATACTTACATAATTGTACCATTAGTTTGAAATAATGATGTGTTTAGTATTTTCTGTCATATTAGCCCGAGTCCAATTTCCTGTCTTTCGTAACATGTGGTTTCCGAGTGTGAAGCCATCAAATAGCTCACTACGCTAGTCCAGTAAAGCGTAGGAATATATGACTGTGACGTTGCAATGAGAACGATGTGTTTCTAGGTCACTACACAGTTGCTGTTTTGTTTTCATTTATTAGGAAACATCAAGTTATGTTGATTTTTAAATTGTCCGCGAACATCGTTTCCGGTTTTGCTTGTTACGAAAGACTGTTCAAAAAAGGCGCGTACTCATTCTAGAATAAGAAAAGAAGGACTATTTTCTGTGTTCCATTACATCTTTCATGCGGATTGATATTAGAACGCAGTAGGTCCGGGTAAACAATATGGTTGGCGGGATTTTCTTGTGGTGTTGTTTGGATTCCGGATCGTGTGGTCTTGTTACGAAAGACATGTTGTGTGCCATTCAACGCTTCAACAGGCGATTACGATAAGCTTGATTGTGTTATGATTGAATTGGTGATTGATTTAGATTTACAATTTAATTTTTGTTGCATACAGTGTCAAATTCTTCACAGTTTATAGTTTATAATTTATAGTCAACCACCCGGGCCGTGATAGACTAGAGTACTCGGTGAGTCCTCGCGAACTGAGCAGCGCTTGTGCCGTGAAATGGCATGTTCAGGACGCGTAGCGATGCAAAGCGCTGCATGTGATTGGGCGCTTTGCAGCGCTGCGCCTCCTGAACAAGCCGCTGTTCAGGAGGGAAGCTTCGCGAGCGGTGCTGGGCGATTCGCCCCAATTGCGATATTCGGAACGTCGTTTAGCTTCAGATTACACCCGAATCACGCAGATCGTTTAGATGCATGGAGTACAGTATCGCCGAGCAAGACGTTTGTCACAAAACGCAGATACATTAATGCGGCCGGATCTTAGCTAAACGATGTACACCCGTACACGCGTGAGATCGCCTCCTGAACACGCTGAACTGAACTGATTTTTTAAGTTTCTGCGTTACGCAAGACATATTTTACACCATTAAACGTAGGTAACTTATAGCTTAGAATTCCCTTGTTCCATGTTTTTATGTATTCAAGACCTTCTTTATACAGTAGAAAATGTGTTGGTTTTAAAGTAGAATCAAAACTGATCAGAAGAACGCAATTAAGATTTTTGTCGTTTGTTTGGTCTCCGTGTTACAATAGACATCACTTTAAAAAAAATCAGAAATATAATTATTGTATTAGAATTTTTAATTTGTCTTTGTGCTAGGTAATTATATTCAGCAATACACATTATTTCACTGTATGGTTGCATTTTCTTCTTTTTTTTCCTTTGAGGTTAAAAAAAAACTTTTGTAAATGTTTACGACATGATTTGGTACATTCAAGTTAAACATCATAGTACTGTATCAAAATATGTTGCATTGTCAAATTTTCTTGTGTATTTGCTGTTATTTAGTGAATGTTAAAAAGAATTGAATCATTTTGACAATTTTAAACAGGACATTTGTTGTTTATTTATTGTCATTTGGTTTCCATGTTACAATAGACATTTCGCAGACTGGGCGCATTCAACTATCTGCCACTTGAACACCAATCACAAACTTATCTTCATATTTAGGTTTTATTGTCACTCAAACACAGTTTTTTCATATGCAATACAAAAATAAGCATTTCAGCTCATTTGGTTTTTTGCCACTCATGTCACACAATTGGTCCCAGCTTTTTGGAAGGACCCATATATACATGTGCATGTACATGTATGCACACAAACACACATGGACAGGCAGGAGTGTGTATTTGTGCATGTGTGTGCATGCATACATGTGTGTGTGTGTGTGGTTTTTGACTCGCATGCGAAGCAAAGGTGAGTCTATGTACTCACCCGTTTCGGGCGTCCGGGCGTCCGAAAACTTTAACGTTGGATTTTTCTCAGAGACTATTAAGTCTATCAATACCAAATGTGGCATGATGGTGTATGATGACAAGGCCTCAAAAAACATACATAGTGACTTGTCCTTGCTTCAAGGTTGCAGGGGCCATAAATGTTGTCTAAAAAACAGTCATTTTTCACATTTTCTCAATTTTCTCTGAATTTTTTTAGATTGGATACCTGACCTACATATGGTATATAGGGCAAGGTAATTCCTATCTTTTGATACCAGTTTGGTTGACCTTGCTTCAAGGTCAAGGTCACAGGAGCTCTTCAAAGTTGGATTGTATAAATATTTTAAAGTGACCTTGACCCTGAACTATGGAAGATATCTGTTTCAAACTTAATAATTATGTGGGGCACATGTTATACTTTCATCATGAGACACATTTGGTCACATATCATCAAGGTCAAGGTCACTTTGACCCTTATGAAATGTGACCAAAATGGGGTAGTAAACCACTAAAAGTGACCATATCTCATGGTAGAAAGTGCCAATAAGCACCATTGTGCTTCCTATGTCTTGAATTAAGAGCTTTGTGTTGCATGACCTTTGATGACCTTGACCTTGGGTCAAGGTCACATGTATTTTGGTAGGGAAAATGTGTAAAGCATTTCTTAGTGTAGGTTTAGTTGTTTGACCTTAACCTTGAAGGTCACCTGAAGGTCAAGGTCATATAAAGGTCAAGGTCAAGCATGTGAGTCGTATGGGCTTTGCCCTTCTTGTTTATCTTGTTTTCTCGAGTATTGAAATGTGAATCATTTGTGTGGAAAATAATGTAGTAACAGGAGCAGAGGCTGATTATGAAGTCAGGTGAAATGCATGCTACAGCATTTTGTCTGATCCACTTCTTTTTCTTTTCCCCCAGCTGCAACTGACGCGCTTAGGGCTGAACATCCCTCCCGGGGCTGAGAACCAAGCAGTTAGTGTGCCGCTGCTCTATGACATATCTCAAAACTCCCTGCAGATTGTGGAGCGTCGGGAGAATACCATGCCCCCCTCCCACACTTCCAAGCACAATGCCCTCTCTGGAATGCTCCGCCGATTCTCAGAACTCCACCAGAACCCTCAGGAATGTGCCATCTTCCCCGCTGTCCGCGAACTCATGACCAACCTGGTGCTGCCTGTGTCATAAAACTGAAGTTCTGGGGAGGGAGAGGGGGATGTGGGGGGGGGGGGGCCACAGTGTGTGTGTAGGGAAGGAGGAGTCTACAGATGGATTAGTGGAAAGGTGGGCATACATATCCCTGTATGTACACATTCATGTGCATGTATGAGTGAGGGTGCATGCAGTTAAGCACACATATTTATGTATGCATCCATGCACATATACACACATGTGCATATGTGCACAGAAACAAGAGTGAAATATACATGCATACACATGCATGCATGCATGCACACGTGTGTGCACACACACACATGTATGCATATGCACACAAAAACACTCAAGAGTAAAACACACACACACACACATTCACACACACACACTTTCACAGTGACAGACAATTCAAAGGGGGGAAATGAATAACAGAAGAGGGAAAGAAAAATGAAAAAAGGAAAGCCAAGCAGGGAAGAACATGAGAAAGCTCAGAAGACAGGCATGTATCAAGTGGACATGGAACAAGCAGAGAGATGGAAAACTGAGCAGATGACTCATGACAGAGCTGGCAACTGCCAAATTGATTCATGGAGCTGGATAAGCTAAATGAAGAAAGGACAGATCTGACTGAGACGCCCCTGGAGCTAGAATCCTCTTCAAGGCTCTGTTGGAGTTCTGATGGAGACTTTTTCCTCCAACCTCTGTTTTCAAGACTGGACCTGAAAATGGTTCTGCAGTGGCTGATAGTTCTTTGACGGTGTTGCATGTAACAGACGGCTTTATTTATAAAATTTGCTGTTGCTAGAACACAGGGTATGGTTTTTCTGAAGGCCATGGCTTGGGGGGGGGGGGGGGGGGGGGGGGGGGGGGAGAGGAAGGAATACTGAACAAGATTTTAGGGAATTGGAAGAAAAGGGTTGGCTCTAAATGAGTCCACTGTTTGTGTGCTTATGCTGTGGGATCTGAGATTATATCACGTTCCACTCGATAATGGTGATAGGTACCTTGTACTTGACTCAACAACGATATGTGGCCAGGGCAACATTCTTTGACTCACTAAAAATTAAATAAACTGAGAGAACACCACAGTGACTTTTGACTGTGACATCTTGGTAAGTGCAGTTTAAGGCTGGCCTTAGAGTTTCGCCCAGGCCCAACGCTGTAGTCCCGGGTCATGCATATGGTTCCTGAATCACGTCTCTGTGATCTTGGGGAGCCTGAGGTTGTGCTTTTTCAAGGGCTTCCTCCAGTAGGTCAACTTGCAGTGGGCTCCAGGTAGGCAGCAGTCATTTATTGAAGATTGCTACTCATGGTGTGTGACCTGTGGAATGTCTAACAGCTCAGATAAGCTAGCTTGAGTGTGTGTCTGTGTAAGTGTGTTTGTGTGTGTGTGTAAGTGTGTTTGTGTGTGTATAAGTCTGTGTGTGTGTGTGTTTTTTCACCACATTCATTAGTCTGCAGTGTGCCAAGTAGTTCACTGTTGGCGCCGATTCAAGCTCGGTGAACTGAATGAAGGGGCGGAATTGATTGGTCCTTGCGCAATATGACAGAAAAAGTATTGAAAACCATCATGACTCCAACTGTGGTCCTCTAACTCTTCCAGTGGAAGAGGCTGATCAACAATCAGGAACTGAATGATGAAAATGCCCTTGAGGGAGATGAGGTTAATAGATGGTGCCTAGATCTGCTTGTTTCATAATTAGGCATGGTGTTCGACAGTCACTGAAGTAATCATGTGCATGTGCACCATAGCGGCACTGAATATCATAATGAAACAGATCTGTTTTGCATGGAATTCCACATTGCTTGTTCAACTTTGCCCAGCACAACCTCATGGGTTTGTGCTGCAGTTTGTAATTGTGATCCTCGGATGAGGGTCACAGGTCAATGGTCAGTGTGGTGACGGAGAAGGAGGATCAGCAAACTGTGTGCAGAAACAGAAAACTAGCATTCATGATCATTGTGCAGGGATAGTTTGCGTTCATGAGTAAGGGCAAGCTCCCATGTGCAGGACTTTCATGGAGTAGAAAGGGAGATGAATTTTAGCCATGTTGTGTGGTGATCATGGTATTTCATTGTTGTGTACAAAGTTGATTGTCGTCATTATTTTTTTAACTAGAGGGTTGATATCATGCACAGATGGTGGAATGAAATATCTGCTTCTGTTATGTTTACGTCTTTGCAATTGTATAATTTGGTTGCTACCTAGGGATATTTCCTCTATCTGTGTCTCACAGGCATATATAGCCAGCTGAGGCCGAGGTTGTTTTCTATCCTTCCCTTATCTGGCCTATGGACCTCTTAAGTCCAAGTTGATGAAGGACAAAAGTCTTCTCTAGCAGTATATTGTACTGTGACTCTCAGGTGACTCTCAGATGTCTTTGATGCTGGTCTCTGTTTGGCAGGTGTAAAACAGTTCAAGTCTACAAAAATCTCTTGGCAATTTCCTTCTTATAGGGCATGTCATGGCCACAATGTTACATTATGATGAAACGTCACCCATGCATATCTATCGGGCAGTATTAATAGATTCTGTGACTTTTGGCTCCAGAAGGGTGTGCCTTTATTTTAATTTGATTCCACACAACTTAATACATTAGTCATTCACTATTTTATTATTTGTGTTAAAGTACCTTTTAACTGTAAAAGAACCAAAATACAATACGATACAATACGATACAATACAATACAACTTTATTTGTCCCACAACAGGAAATTCAAGTACACTTTATGAGGCAGCAATAAATGAATGATTCACTTGTAAACATGATCTTGTAATCTGAATGTCAAAAACTCAAGATTGAAAACGTTGACCTGAATTCTTTCCGATTTGATGCCAGTTCATTAATGTATTTACTAATATCATCAAGTGAAATATGCACAAGATGCTTCTTTACACATTATGTCAAGTGTTTTCCTTTTTTAACCTGACGGGTCCCTTGAGCAAGATCCTCTATAGGGTGTTGTGAAAATTCTGACCAAACCAAACAACAATGTCTCATTTGCAACTAAACTCAAATCTTTGTTAAACACCCTCCCAAAAGTCACTTGCCGTTGTCGCGAAATATTCTTTCGGTGTGCTAGTTTATCGCGGAAGTGCTTCTGTGCATGCGCGACGCAGATTTTGTACATTCTGCTTTTGTTATAGTGTTATTTTATCAGACGCATTTTATCACCGCTCATAACACATGTAGGGTCACTTTTTACAAGTTTTGTCAGTTTAAAGCTTAGATTTACACGTGAAACAATTTCGCGCATGCGCAGAAGCACTTCCGCGATAAACTAGCACACCGAAAGAATATTTCGTGACACCGTACCCAACCCTTTACTGAGTTTTGATTAGTTGTGAGGTCCCCCCCAGTAAACTTGTTGAGTTCTAATGCTGCTGTCCAACTGGTTTCAACCCACAGTTTTACTTACATGCAGCTTGTACATTTGCCTGTAAAATATTGACTGTTTTACCACAGCATCAATCTATTCTTTGTAGCATATCATTGTTCTAGAAAATGGAGGATTCTGAATTAGGTGGAAATGAAGCGTTGATTGAAATAAATTCTCCATGAAACGCATTTTGTTTCTTGTTGTAATTTAACAAGTCTTACTACTACTACTACTACTACTACTACTACTACTACTACTACTACTACTACTACTACTACTACTACTACTACTACTACAGCAGCAGCAGCAGCAACATTAGTGACTATGATTTACATTTAAAAAACCGCAGACGCGAAACAAAAGGCATGCCAGCAATACCATTTGAACAAATTGTCAACTGTTGCAGTATGAAGACGAACCATTCAAAAGGTAGACACAGTTTGCTCTTAACGAGAATCGGTGCAAGGCCGGAGTGGGTCTTAAATTGAGATCCGACTATATTGGTCAGCGAATCCATGTGGTTCCCAGCAGACGGCAGGGAAATTTTGCAATGGAGAAATATTTTACATTCCTTCTGAAAGACTTTCCCCCTGTGGGTTCGGGGTAAGAATTGACCCACAGCGTCTCCCTACGCGATTTGTAAGAGACGAATAACTAGGGACACCGTTACTTGATTTACGTTTACTCTATACTGTTCCAGTGATTTTCGTGCTTAATGGCCTTACATAGCCTACAAAGGCTAATAGGCCGTAAAACACTATCCATCCATCCATCTGTCAAAAAGCTCGCTCACGCGTTAGTGGGAACATGAGCATCCTGAAATGGGCCAACAGACATGTCGAAGTGGCACTGGATTTCGACAATTCTAAATGACACATGAAACCGAAGTTCGACACAACCCAACAGTGAATGGAACAAGACGCAATTCACACAATTCATCCAACAGTGAATGAAACAAGACAATTCACTCAACATCTAAAGGTATGAGACAGTTCACCCAACAGTGAATGAAGCGAGACAGTTCACTCAACATGGAATGAAACAAGACACAATTCACTCAACATTGAATGAAAAAAGACAATTCACCCAACAGTGAATAAAACTAGACACACTTCACCCAACATTGAATGTGAAGAATGGTGGTAGCACAGGTGGGGTGAGACATGCCTCGAGCAGGCAGGGAGTATAGAGACTGTGTACTTGTCTCTCTCCCTTCACTCCCTCCAAGGGGTCAGCAGACAAGAAGGCGTGGTATCACATTTCTCCGTCTTTATTCATAGTAACAGTGCAGTACATGGCCACCGCCTGCTGGGATGACCTCTCCATCGCCTCTATGTGGCTTCTCTGGCCTCTCTGTGGCCTCTGCACTGCTCTGGCTTTAAATAGCCACTACGCGGACCTCAGCGAGAGCAGACGAAATTTCTAACTAAAAATTTGGACCTGTGGTTTCCAGTGGAGGCAAAATTGTGCTGACACAACAACTTTTAACAACTGTTTGAGTCTTAAATTAACAGTCCCATATGACAAACTTCACTCTGTTGGAAATAGTGTCAGCTATAGTGAGCGAAAGACCATCATCAAGGCATTGATGAGGCCAAGGACAAACAGAGACGACTACCACTTGATGTCCAGAGAGCAGCAGGTCGTCCTTATCAGGCTGCGCACCGGCCACAACAGGTTCAATGCTCACATGAACCGAAAGTACAGGCTGGCACCATCATCAACATGCGCATGTGGTCTGGAAGACCAAACAGCAAAACACATACTCCAGAGATGTCCCTCACTTGAAGATGAAAGGAAGGAAGTGTCACCAATTCCCCTGCAGACCAAACTATATGGCAGCCGCGACGAGTTGGAGAAAACGACGACATTCATTGCCCATACTGGATTGACCGTATAGCCGCTGCGAACGAGAAGAAGAAGAACTCTGTGGGAAAGTGCGTTAGTCAAAGTACATTCTGCGCCAATGAATGAATTCCAAAAGTGATTCGTATATAAATGAATGGCTAGTGAAATATTTACGGCGCCAATTAAATCAGGTACTTATTCATCGTTTTCTTTTAATATTACCGTTTACACCTCATATGGTACAGATTACCATATATGAGATGATTGATAAGGATGAACACTAGGTTTATATTCAATATTACAAACAGTACATGGTACATTAGATGACTAAACTGTAAAATCCTATGTGCTCTCAAGTACCGCAAAGACTGAGTGTCAAATGAGAGAGTGAGCCTGCGTGAACATCATATATCTCTACGCCAGCAACAGAGTGAGAGAAACACGCCTTCTCACGTATCTCTGCAGTTACTATTCACGCACACACGTATGGGAAAAGATGAGAGACAGCACGATGAACTACAGTGGTCTGGACAAGTCTCACCCTCTTACAAATGGAACAAGACACAATTCACCCAACAGTGATTGAAACGAGACACAATTCACCCAACAGTGATTGAAACAAGACACAATTCACCCAACAGTGAATAAAACAAGACACAATTCACCCAACAGTGATTGAAACAAGACACAATTCACCCAACAGTGAATAAAGCAGGACACAATCCACCCAATTCAAACTAATACTAATAGTGAATGAAACAAGACACAATTCACGCAACTGAATGAAGCGAGATACAGTTCATCCAAAAGTGAATGAGATGCAATTCACCCGAATGTGAATGAAACAAGGCACAATTCACTCAACAGTGAATGAAACAAGGCACAATTCACCCAACAGTGAATGGAACAAGACAATTCACCCAGCAGTGAATGAAACTAGACATAATTCACTCAACAGTGAATGAAACAAGGCACAATTCACCCAGCAGTGAATGAAACAAGAGAATTCATCCAGCAGTGAATGAAACTAGGCAGTTCACCCAACAGTGAATGAAACAAGACACTTTATTTTTAACCAACAGTGAATCGAACAAGGCTCAATTTACCAAACTGTGAATGAAAGACACAAAGCACCTGAATATGAATTGAACACGGCACAATTTAACCAGCAGTAAATGAAACAAGGCACAATTCACCCAACAGTGAACGAAACAAGACAACTCACCCAACAGTAAATGAAACAAATTTCACGTCTGGTTTCCACCTCCGACGTAATCATGGCGGAATGCAACCCCGTCCAATACCAGCTACCTTCGGATTTTACCCGATAAGCTGTGCATCCCGGGGCAGAATGTCAAATCAGCTTCACACGTGTTAGGAAATTACCGTACGATTCTCAAATTGTACACACACACACACACACACACACACACACACACACACACACACACACACACACACACACACCACACACACACACACACACACACACACACACACACACACACACACACACACACACACACACACACACACACACACACACACACACACACACACACACACACACACTGCTACCTCCTGTGGGATGGGCGTAAGAATAGATTCACTGAGTCTCCCAATGCGAATTGTAGAAGGCGAATTACTCAGGAAGTCGAGACTTGACTTGCTATTTCTCTCACCAATTCTGTTGATTTGATGATTAGAGGCTTAAAATAGCCTACGATGGCTCATAGGCCGTAAAACTCCGTTCACCCATGGCCTGTTCTCCGTCACCAACTGTTTCCCTTTAATTGGATATCATATTCGCCTACTTCGGTCTGCCTTCGCCACAGACACAGCAGCAGGCACGGCAACCCAACAGTCAGCCAGCGCTTCAGACCAACCTGGCATTGCCTGAAACACTCGCACATGAGAGGAGGGGTTGGGCAGTCCAGCGGCTAGAGGTCGTCCATCATTGTCGTACAGGTCTTGGTGCTGGTGCAGACTCAGAACTCGAACCCCACCCCAACAGACGCCGACTGTGGCGCTGTACAGCCCAGGTACGCTACAGGATTAGCTATGTAACACAGTCCCCCGATGAAGGCAACCTCTATTCGAGACCAAGACTCCATGTTCCTCTGTAGCAGCCTGTATACAGCAAAGACAGCCAGAGGAAGGTAGGTCACCACGGAAATGACGGACAGTGATGTGACCAGCAGGAAAAGAGCGACGTCATGTGGTTTCTACTCTGCCCACCAAAGCCCGCATCGGTGATGGGGGGAAGCATCCGGTGTACTTGTTCGGAGACCACAAAGTTGGTTATCAGGGTGAGGAGGACGTTGGCTGTGGTCACATTGTGGCTGGGAGGTCGAGGTAGTAAGGGTTGGATATGACCCGACACTCCGACAGAGTGCTGTTTGTGACGTTGCTTTCTCTTTCGGTGATGTTGCTGTCAGCAAACGACTATCAGTTACTTGAATGCCATCATGGACAGACTCGCCACAACTTACGTCACCACCGTTGTCTTCATGGTGACGTGGGCCGCGTTGCATAGTCGGGAAGTCCTGCGAGACATAGGCCGATGTCAGCATGTGTCAACAATCGCATCTTCCCCGCCCCCCTTCCCCTCATCAGCTGGAATGCTGCGGTCTTTGTGTTTTCGGGGCCTGCTCCAGTAGCACCCGCACAGCCAGCCCCAAGCAGCATTTGCATTGCCTTTACATCTGTACAGCCAACCTTAAGCAGCATTTGCATTGCCTTTACATCTGCACAGCCAGCCCCAAGCAGCATTTACATTGTCTTTACATCTGTACAGCCAGCCCCAAGCAGCATTTACATTGCCTTTACATCTGTACAGCCAGCCCCAAGCAGCATTTACATTGCCTTTACATCTGTACAGCCAGCCCCAAGCAGCATTTACACTGCCTTTACATCTGCTTTCGTAATGTTGACACATGTTGACACCGGCCTATTCCTAGCAGAATCTTGGCTTTCCTCGCGTCTATATGCAACGCAACCGCGGCAGTTGTACCAAAATGGCGCAGTCAGAGAGACAAGAATCGTTCCACACCAGTAGCGTCACGAACGTCGCTGACGTGGCCATGACAGGCGGGTGGTGTAGACTACGACGTTGCAGATGACGGGGCTGGGGTTCCTGAGGAAACCGATTCAGAGCAAGGATCGAGGCCAGGGCTACCAGGGCATCGTGGACACTCATGTCCAGCAGCGGTACCAGACTGACATTGGTCCCCCTTCTCAGACCCAGACCCTGGTTCGCCAGAACCGCACAGGTCATCGCTTCGACGAAGAAAATTTATTTTACGTGAACAAAAGCGAGATATCGGCCATGTTAGTGGTGTGTGTGTGTGTGTGTGTGTGTGTGTGTGTGTGTGTGTGTGCTCGCGTGCGTGCGTGCGTGCGCGCCTGTGTGCATTAATTAGATCCGATTGTTTGCTTCAGGTAAAATCTTGACGTCAAGTGGTATTTTGATAAGCCTAGATCCTTCCGTGCCTCTCACGCGAGTGCCTGACTGACTGCTGCTGCTGCTAGCTTCTCTCAGTGATCATCGGAGAGACCCGTGATGGGCATAGAGCTCGTCAGCTTCCCCAAAGCTGTCGGGAAATGAGGAAGAAAAGTGGAATCGCAGTAAGAGTTGCCTTCCCTCCCACTCGAAAGACCCTCCTACTTCCGGTACTGGTACATATTAATGCTTCAAGATGTCGATGTTACCACCGAAAAAACACCCCAAATTGAAATAAATTTTAAGAAAAAGAATGGATATTTGTCTGGACGCAAAGTTGAATTTACCTCAATGAGATGTTTATAATTAATTAACACGAAACGAACACAGCGGATGGTCGCTGGAGTTATCTTATCACCCTGGCTGAAAAAGTAACAGATGATCAAGTTGAACAGCAATAATCCACTTCTCACAAAGTTCAGGACTTGGGGATAATAAGTGTCCTCCAGCAGATTTCTTCCCGTGACAGCTAGAGAACAACACAACAACCTGGTCTCTAAGGGAGGTTACTACCTTCTGCCTCCTCTCACCCCGCACCCACCCCCCACCCCCCACCCCATTTATGACAACACGGCAGTGCGCCGGACCGTTATTGCCAAGTACGAGTGGTACTAAGGAACACTTGAGCTCTCCGCTGATTTTCACAACCCAAGACTCGGGCGAGTTTCAATATGCGAAGATCTCGGTAGAGCTACGCAGATCTCGCCGATTGGGCAGTTTCATTCTTTACTTGCTCGCGAGCCAATCGTAGATAAGGGGAATTGAGCGAGGCAGCTGGGGAGGTGACTAGCTAGTGAGATTCAAGATGGCGGACAGCATGAGCATCGTGTCATTAGGAGTGAGTTTGCGGGTTTCCGTGAGCAGAGGTGTAGCGAGGAAGGAAGGCGGGAATGAGTTTGCGGGTTTCCGTGAGCAGAGGTGTAGCGAGGAAGGAAGGCGGGAATGAGTTTGCGGGTTTCCGTGAGCAGAGGTGTAGCGAGGAAGGAAGGCGGGAATGAGTTTGCGGGTTTCCGTGAGCAGAGGTGTAGCGAGGAAGGAAGGCGGGAATGAGTTTGCGGGTTTCCGTGAGCAGAGGTGTAGCGAGGAAGGAAGGCGGGAATGAGTTTGCGGGTTTCCGTGAGCAGAGGTGTAGCGAGGAAGGAAGGCGGGAATGAGTTTGCGGGTTTCCGTGAGCAGAGGTGTAGCGAGGAAGGAAGGCGGGAATGAGTTTGCGGGTTTCCGTGAGCAGAGGTGTAGCGAGGAAGGAAGGCGGGAATGAGTTTGCGGGTTTCCGTGAGCAGAGGTGTAGCGAGGAAGGAAGGCGGGAATGGCGAGGGAAAGACGAGGAGAGTGGACCCTCCCCGCCTTCTTCAACCCTTTCTCCCGCGCCTCATACCGATCCTCATTCTGAACACTATATTGACTATAGTCTCAGCCACGCTGAATGACCGATCCTTCCCCCACTCCCCCACCCCCCACCCTCCGCAAGATGATCGTCGCTTTGAAAGTGGTGCTGGTGCATGGTGAAACGTAGGCTACCTGAATGAGTCTACGTGCCAGATGAAGAGGACTCTAGGAATCAGGCAGGTAAAAAAAAACTTGTTTTGTCGGGGTCAGAATAGACCCACCGCGTCTCCCTTCGCGATTTGTAAGAGGCAAATAAATACGGACATCGTGACTTGATTTGCGCTTACTCTAAACGATTCTAGCGATTTTCGTACTTGATGGCCTTGCAGAGCCTACAAAGGCTGATAGGCCGTAATACTCACTCCATCCATCCATCCATCCATCCATCATCCATCCATCCATCCATCCATCCATCCATCCATCCATCCATCCATCCATCCATCCATCCATCCATCCATCCATCCATCCATCCATCCATCCATCCATCCATCCATCCATCCATCCATCCATCCATCCATCCATCCATCCATCTATCCTACACAGCATGAAAATAACATCATAAATATCATGGGCAGTCTGAAGAGCTTCAATTATGTGCTGATGCATTCTGTCTGGAGAGTGACCAGCGGCTTAGGAAAACCGTCGCATCCTGCAAATAAATATGTTGTAATCGTTCCTTCTTTCTTTCTCTCTCACTCTCTGTCGCTGTATGAGAATTTATTACTCTTTGAGACTGTCTGTCCGTCCATTCGTTCATTCGTGTGTCTGTCTTTGTGTCTGGCTCGCACGTGTGTGTGTGTGTGTGTGTGTGTGTGTGTGTGTGTGTGTGTGTGTGTGTGTGTGAGTGAGTGAGTGTGTGTGTGTTTGTGTGTGTGTGTGTGTGTGTGTATGTGCGCGCGCGTGCGAGTGTGTGTGTGTTACGAAACGCATATTTCCTTTTGGTGTTGGTTGTGGTTATACTATGCAGTGGGTTGGGAAGTGTCTGCCAAGCTGTAGGTAGCTTTGATATTTCTGCCAAGCCAGTGTTTATAGTGAGATTTGTGTGGTGTGTGGAAACCTGGAAGGAAAACCGAATGGTGAACCTTGTTTTCCTTCTAATAAAGAAATGGACTTAGTAGAACGTTTGGGATGAGATTGAGCACATCTCGGTTCGTAATCAGCCATTGACCAATCCCCAGTGGACTTTTTAGAAGACGGACTAATGAGACAGCTCAATAAACTGATCAATGGAAAGATGACTGGTTGTGTGAACAGTTGATTGGTCGTTTAGAGTAAAAACGCGACCCAAGACATCCTCCAGTGATGTGATTGGTCGAGGACAGCTAGTAGATTTTTGCTGTCGTATAAAAACCCGTGTTGTGGAATTATACGGTGTGCCCGTTGCAGCGTTTTCACAGAGACAGACTATGTGAGTATGGCGCCCTGTCTAAGAGTTCACCCGCTGAGCGAACTGTGAAAACCATTGAAGTTTATTCCACTGAAAATAATGCCCAGTCGACCACTTCAAGTGACTATGCGTAGTCAGAGGGTAGAATGGAATTTTGCCCTCACTCCCGCCCAGAGAGCGAGAGAACGCCTAAGGTATCTCCAGTTTTTCTTCTTTGAAAAGTCCCCTTTCCTATGTGAACTGCGCCACCTTCTCCCAGTACTGAGGAAATGACTTCGGAGGTTCTCCGACGTATGAGAGGACGCCTGCGGGAAAGTTCCGACTGACTCTATCGCTGTGTCGACTTCGTCCATATCGCCTCGCCTGTCTAGCCGTCATGTCCGACGGAGCGTTATCATCTGCCCAGGATCCTCTCGCCTGTCTACATTGATTCCCTGAGCCTCTACTTCTTCTCAAGCTCAAGTTCAAGCCCCGACATCGGTCTCCTCTGCGTGAAACGAGAATAACGCCTGCCTCCTCTCCTTGCGAGGCAATTTCCCCCGTTTCGTCGTGTGTTGTGAGTGTGCATTCGTAAAGCGGATAACCCCTCTACCCCCCATTCCCTTGCCCCAGTGTTGTGCTTCATTCACGGGCAAGCGAGAGCGCGCTCGCTGCTGATTGGCTGAACTCCACAAGTCTCAGTTAAGTATAGTTTTTTTCCCTGGCTTGGCAGGCCACTTTATTTTAAGTATTATTTATTTTGGGGAAAGGTTTATTTTAATTAGCAATGCGTTTCAGGTTCTTTTTGATTCATTGAATATTGTGTCGAAAATTTCACTCATAACCTTTTGACTTATCCATGATTAAAGATCTTTTGAAGTTTGATTTCGGTATCCCATATCTCATTTGTGGACGTATGTCATCGTTTTCTGAATGAGGAATGGAAGGTGGCAAGTAGATAATACAAGTTAACCCTAGACAATTAACGAACCAAAGAAAAGATTAGACATCTTATTACTACTTGTGACAGTGTGTGTGTGTGTGTGTGCATGAGTGTGTGTGTATGTATGTGTGTGTACGTGTGCATGTGTGTGTCTGTGTGTGTGTGTGCATGGGTGAGTGAGTGTGTGTATGTGTGTGCATGTGTGCGTGTCTATGTGTGAATATGTGTGTGTGTGTGTATGTGTGTGTACGTGTGTGTGTATGTGTGTGTACGTGTGTGTGTATGTGTGTGTGCATGTGTGTGTCTGTGTGTGTGTGCATGGGTGAGTGAGTGTGTGTATGTGTGTGCATGTGTGCGTGTCTATGTGTGTGCATGTGTGAGTGTGTGTGTGTGTGTGTGTGTGTGTGTGTGTGTGATATGTGAGTGTATATGTGCCCTCCCCATTCTGTCTGTCTGTCTGTGTCTGTCTGGCTGTCTCTGTCTCTCTGTCTCTCTTCTGCCTCTCTCTTTCTCTCTGTCTCTCTTCATCTATATCTGTCTCTCTCTAAGTGTATGTGTCTCAGTCGCTTTGTCTCTTTCTGTCTCTCTATTTATCTCTTCTGTCTGTCTGTCTGTCTGTGTGTCTGTCTGTGTGTCTGTCTGTCTGTCTGTCTGTCTGTCTGTGTGTGTATGTGTGTGTGTGCATGTGTGTGTGCATGTGTGTGTCTGTCTGTCTGTCTGTCTGTCTGTCTGTCTGTCTGTGTGTGTCTGTCTGTGTGTCTGTCTGTCTGTCTGTCTGTCTGTCTGTCTCTCTCTCTCTCTCTCTATCTATCTATCTATCTATCTATCTATCTCTCTCTCTATCTATCTATCTATCTCTCTCTTACTCTCTTGACATGTGTACTGTATATTTGGACTGCCACTCCCGCATTGAGCTCCTAGCACCCGGCGGCACCGATCTTCAGTCCTTCGCAACAAATGACGCCTTCTGATTGCAATTGAAAATCCTGTGTTTGCGAGGTATACATTATATCGTTCTTCAATGACATTGCTTGAGCAAGACGACTTAAAATTATAAAAAATTTTGAATATGTTTTACATTAAAATGCAACCATGTCAGCGGCTGTATTCTTGCTGCGTTGAATTTGACATACCTGACAGAACATGGCGTCGGTAGAGATAGGAAACTTTGAATGTTGATTGAAGGAGAAGGATTGTGGGAATGGTCGTGTAATGGTGTTAGAGGAAAACCCTGTGTGTTTTGTGAAACATGACAGTGATTGTAGTCATCGATCAATATACTGTATATTCTGTGAGTCTAACATATAGTTGTAGTCAGCTTCCGCATGGGCCAGTGCAGATACATGTGAACAACTTCATTGAAGGTGCATGAATATCGCTGAGAACAACTGAGTTGTGAAGATAAGAGGAAGGTCCAAAAAGGATAACGTTATCGCCTCGGTGTAGAACACACCGCGATGTGTCAGCCTTGCTGTCGGCGGCAAAATTGTTCGCCGCAACTGGGCTATCTGCACGCTGCTCGTGATACTGACACGCGGGCTGACGAGAAGTTGCTAAAGGATGGTGTGCTGGTCTCGAGTGAATGGCTTCGTCCTCTTCTAGGATAATCACCGCCTCTCGCCATGTCGCCGACTAATCTCCTCGCTGTCGTGATATGGGGTCTGGTCACATGGGTGAATACAGGTGAGACACTAATTTCAAAGTATCCTGCATTTATTCCAGCATGGTGGCTGTGTGTATCCATTTCTCATAACCGTAAAATGCAGTTGCCTGTAAGGGCTGGAGGAAAAATGTGGACTCGACTCTCGAGAGGTTGTTTCATTCCAGCTGGCCCTTGCAAGGTTTTTTGAAGCCGTACAATTATTTTCTGTAGAAGAAACAGAAGGTGTGAAAATGTGAGGGGTGTTTGTGCTCACAGCTCTCTGGCAACGTGCATGTGCTCTCTGGCAACGTTCATGTGCTCTCTGGCAACGTTCATGTGCTCTCTGGCAACGTTCATGTGCTCTCTGGCAACGTTCATATGCTCTCTGGCAACGTGCATGTGCTCTCTGGCAACGTTCATGTGCTCTCTGGGAACGTTCATGTGCTCTCTGGCAACGTTCATGTGCTCTCTGGCAACGTTCATGTGCTCTCTGGCAACGTTCATATGCTCTCTGGCAACGTTCATGTGCTCTCTGGCAACGTTCATGTGCTCTCTGGCAACGTTCATGTGCTCTCTGGCAACGTTCATGTGCTCTCTGGCAACGTTCATGTGCTCTCTGGCAACGTTCATGTGCTCTCTGGCAACGTTCATGTGCTCTCTGGCAACGTTCGGGTGCTCTCTAGCAACGTTCATGTGCTCTCTGGCAACGTTCATGTGCTCTCTGGCAACGTTCATGTGCTCTAGCAACGTTCATTTGCTCTCTGGCAACGTTCATGTGCTCTCTGGCAACGTTCATGTGCTCTCTGGCAACGTTCATGTGCTCTCTGGCAACGTTCATGTGCTCTCTGGCAACGTTCGGGTGCTCTCTGGCATCGTTCATGTGCTCTCTGGCAACGTTCATGTGCTCTCTGGCAACGTTCATGTGCTCTCTGGCAACGTTCATGTGCTCTCTGGAGACGTTCGGGTGCTCTCTAGCAACGTTCATGTGCTCTCTGGCAACGTTCGGGTGCTCTCTGGCAACGTTCATGTGCTCTAGCAACGTTCATGTGCTCTCTAGCAATGTTCATGTGCTCTCTGGCAACGTTCATGTGCTCTCTGGCAACGTTCGGGTGCTCTCTGGCAACGTGCATGTGCTCTAGCAACGTTCATGTGCTCTCTGGCAACGTGCATGTGCTCTCTGGCAACGTTCGGGTGCTCTCTGGCAACGTTCATGTGCTCTAGCAACGTTCATGTGCTCTCTAGCAATGTTCATGTGCTCTCTGGCAACGTTCATGTGCTCTCTGGCAACGTTCATGTGCTCTCTGGCAACGTTCATGTGCTCTCTGGCAACGTTCGGGTGCTCTCTGGCAACGTTCATATGCTCTCTGGCAACGTTCATGTGCTCTCTGGAAACGTTCGGGTGCTCTCTGGCAACGTTCATGTGCTCTCTGGCAACGTGCATGTGCTCTCTGGCAACGTTAATGTGCTCTCTGGCAACGTGCATGTGCTCTCTGGCAACGTTCATGTGCTCTCTGGAAACGTTCGGGTGCTCTCTGGCAACGTTCATGTGCTCTCTGGCAACGTGCATGTGCTCTCTGGCAACGTTCATGTGCTCTCTGGCAACGTTCATATGCTCTCTGGCAACGTTCATGTGCTCTCTGGTAACGTTCATGTGCTCTAGCAACGTTCATGTGCTCTCTGGCAACGTTCATGTGCTCTCTGGCAACGTGCATGTGCTCTCTGGCAACGTTCATGTGCTCTCTGGCAACGTTCATGTGCTCTAGCAACGTTCATGTGCTCTCTAGCAATGTTCATGTGCTCTCTGGCAACGTTCATGTGCTCTCTGGCAACGTTCATGTGCTCTCTGGCAACGTTCATGTGCTCTCTGGCAACGTTCATGTGCTCTAGCAACGTTCATGTGCTCTCTAGCAATGTTCATGTGCTCTCTGGCAACGTTCATGTGCTCTCTGGCAACGTTCATGTGCTCTCTGGCAACGTGCATGTGCTCTCTGGCAACGTGCATGTGCTCTCTGGCAACGTTCATGTGCTCTCTGGGACATCTGTGATGAGAGATGTACTGGCGTTACTCATGGAGGGTTAGGACCGATTCACACGATTTTTTTAAACGTATACTACGTTTCGTTGATTTATTTCCATCGTGAAACGTGTGTTTCGACGAAAAATTTTCATTTTAGTTTATCAATTATATCACACACACACACACACACACACACACACACACACAC
>JAWQFJ010002147.1:5000-12500 GCA_034096865.1 Theodoxus fluviatilis | reverse complement strand
TACAGCGTTTTCTGTGCGAACACGCAACAATAAGCGGTGGAGCCGTGGCGACACATTCTTCGCCGTGTAGATCTGCATCGACCTGCATTCGATTTGTAAAATGCAGAACTTTCACGACCTATTGATGCATTCAACATACAGCTTTGATAAATTAATGCTGTTCATGGCTTACATTTTCTTTGGATGGGGTTTTAGTATCCCCCAAATACAGCCTTTTCTGTGAGAAGCGAAGACAGGTCCGCCATTTAAATTGGCAACTTGTCGGGAGATTCTCGTCGTTCTCGCGTCGCCCGGCATACGAATCAGTCGAAACCGGGTCGGGGAATAGAGCCTGCCCTACCGACAAGAACCGGGCCGGATTGTATGCAAATGAGTCAACCGTTCCGATTCTTGCCCGGATCGGCAGCAAAACCGGGGGACAACCGGTACGTGTCAGTCACGTGACTCGCACGCCCGGGGAGTTATGCTAAGATCCGGCCGCGTTAATGTATCTGCGTTTTGTGACAAACGTCTTGCTTGGTGATACTGTACTCCATGCACCTTAACGATCCGCGTGATTTGGGTGTAATCTTAAGCTAAACGACGTTTATAAATGTCCGTTCTCGCGAGAAATGCCGAGATTTGAAACTCGGGTACAGTGTCGCCGAATGTTGGTGACACGACCATTTCAGCACTAATTTGCTCTTTCCCTGGTATTTTGCCTCAATCCTTCCACATCAATTCTGAAGTGGCCTGTGATAACTGTCACTTCTCTGAGAAATAGAGTGGAAGCAAGTATATGTTTCTGATTCAATGACCTTTTATTATTAGTGCATTAAAAAAATGGTTATACCTAGCTTCAAAAGGATGAAGATTAATAGTTGCCTCTTGTATAGACATTTAAGAGAGAGAGAGAGAGAGAGAGAGAGAGAGAGAGAGAGAGAGAGAGACAGACGCACAGACAGACACACAGACACACAGGCAGAGAGACAGACACACAGATAGACAGACAGACAGGCAGGCAGGCAGGCAGGCAGACCGGACAGACCGGACAGACCAGACAGACAGACAGACAGACACACACACACAGACAGACAGACAGACAGACAGACAGACAGACACAGACAGACACACAGAGCTAGGGAAAAAGAAAACAGAAAAAAGTGACCAGAGTCTGACCAATTGTATTCTCTCTCGAGAAATGAAGGCCCTGAAGAGGGCCGTTTGCAGAGTAGGCGTAGGCGAGCTTTCGGAGGGGATACTCCTTCTTCAGGCCAAGTGGTAAGGGGCTGGCAGGGGTAGGGTTTAAATAGAGGACTATCAGGTCCGGCGGAGGCTTGTGCAACGCAAGCCGTCCGGGAAAAGCAGGAGTGGAGTGGTGCTAACAACAGTAGAAGGACGGTCCCAACAGATGAGAGCACGGGGAATCCCTGCCCCAGGGTGGGCTCATCGGTAGTGAGCCATGAAGCCCGTGTCCCTGTTGAGCCCGGTGCAATGCGTGCCAAATCTGACGATGAGTTTCTGCACCATCAGTTCCTCCATTTTTTGTTTTATATTACTCACTTGGCAAGTGAAGCATGATTTTCATATTATGCTGTGAAATTCTTATGAATAAAACTGTTTATATTTAATGCATAGTAGCTATTCAGTTAGAGTCTGCATATGTTACTTTGTTCTTTATTATTATCATCATTTTTTCTCTCAGTTCTCATCAAAGGGCATGCATGGTCTCTACAAAGTTAGTGATGATTTTGTTTGCAATTTTCTCAAAATAAATCAAAATGATCGCATCTCCTTCATCAACTGCAAACTGAGTGTCTTTTTCTTCAGTGTTGTCAACTCTCACAACGAGCTCTGTCTTTTTGTCTGTCATTCCCCACCCTACCCGCATCCTTTAATTCTCTCTCTCTCTGTTTCTCCCTGTCTGTCTGTTTGTCTCTGTCTGTCTCTCTCTCCCCCCCCCCTCCTCTCTCTCTCTCTCTCTCTCTCTCTCTCTCTCTCTCTCTCTCTCTCTCTCTCTCTCTCTCTCTCTCTCTCTCCCCTCCCTCCCCAGCACTCTCTCTCTCTCTCTCCCCCCCCCCTCCCCAGCACTCTCTCTCTCTCTCTCTCTGTCTCTCTCTCTCTCTCTCTCTCTCTCTCTCTCTCTGTCTCTGTCTTTCTCTCAAATGTCTTTAAAAGAGGCAACTATTAATCTTCATCCTTTTGAAGCTGTGTATAACCATTTTTGTTTCATGCACAAATAATAAAAGGTCATTGAATCAGAAACAAATACTTGCTTCCATTCTATTGCTCAGAGAAGTGACAGTTGTCACAGGCCACTTCAGAATTGATGTGGAAGGATTGAGGCAAAAGGTCAGGGAAAGAGCTAATTAGTTTATAACTTCAGTCACATTAATGAACCCGTTACCTCACCTGTAGCGTCCAGCGACCTGGTGTTCTTTACATGTTGCCTCGACTTCTTTTTCTTTCTTTTTTTCATACTATGACTGCTTCACTTTCACGATATCATACTCGTCATGTGGTAGACATCTCGCTAGATCTAGTAATGAAAACAAACTGATTCAGTGATCGCACGCGCTGCTTTTCTCCAAAGAAATGATGCTAGCGAAATGTAGGTCTTACACGATCTCACACTCAGTGTCAAAACTCTAGAAGCAATGCGATGCGAAGTTGAAGACAAACGTTTTTCGGCTCAGCTGTTTTCTGCTCATTCCGTTCTGTAAACATTACCAAAGATTATAGGTTACCTATAATCTTTGACATTACTACAAGCCGCATGGGAGATAACTCTGATACTGAATTACGAGATTGACACTGGAATCTGCGGTCGATTAAAAAAAATTTAAATGAGCGATTTCAGCGAACTATTCATTTGACAAATAAATAGTATTGATAAATTGATACTGTTTTCTTGCAACAGTTTCTTTGACTAGGCCTCAGTATTCCTAAGCTTCATCGTTTTCCATTCGAATCGAAAAAGAAAAATGGCGACCAGCGTTATCCAAAGAATCTCGCAACTGCTGACGTCACGTCCGAAGATGCCGAAAGCTCCCGAAGTCAGGGTCCCTATTTACGCGCGTTTGGGGGGGAAAAATCAGCATCCGGGTCACTGCAGCGGGAAGGATCGAGGGCGTCTTTATGAGCGAAGAACGTAGGCAACGCCTAGCCCTCGCGATTCTCTCGAGATTTTGGGCCAAACGAACGCGCCCATAGGGTAATTTTTCTCGTTTTATTTGTGGGGCACTGGTTGGTTGGTGAATTGTAAATGGAAAGGAATGCCACAATCATCATGACCACGATGTTACGGGGAAAGTCGGAAAAATATCCCTCAACACACTCAGTTTTGTCTAAATACACGTGGCCTACTGGCATCGTAGTCGAATACAACGTGGGTGTCCGGGGTTCGTTTTTCGGTCGATACTTTTTTAAAATAAATAATCGCGCCCCAGTTCTCATTTAGCTGTTTTACTAGACACGAAGAAATTTCATGTCCTTTCAACAATATTTCCTACATGTGAGGTGGTCTTTAGTAACTCAGTGGTTACAACACTTGGACATCCCCGGGGGTTGCTGGTTCGGTCCCAACTTGGGATCCGACGTTTTTTTCCCTGTCTTTTCGGCACTGGCTGTCCGGCTCTGTGTTAGGAAGTCATCTGTACCCACAAAACACATGGCCACTTGCATATTTCAGCCTTTTTTACTTCGTCACTTCCGTGTTTCTCTGTCCACTGCACACATTCAAACCAATGCCATGGCGATATGCACCTTGCAACCTTTATTACTGCCCCATTTCCATGTCTTCCTGTCCACTGCACACATTCAAATCAAAGTATACGTGAGGAAAACAAGGATACTCGTTCATTGTTTCCACACCGAAACCTGCCACTCCATTCCAGGGGGACAGGTGTACCCACTGCAGGAGAAGACAGCCTGCCTCTTCCAGCCACTGAACCTGACGAATGCCTGCCCGTTGGACAGCAGGCTGGTACTCAGACAGCTGACGTTAGCGCGCTCCAGAACGTCCATTCCAAATGGCACTTGCGAGAACCTCACGACGCGAAGGGGAGTGGTTCTACCGACCGACGTTGTCAACATATGCTGCACTTTCCGAGACTCGGACTGCACTGAGACAACTCATCTGCCTTCCCGGTCCTGCCTGGACCATTCCTCGGGTCACTGTGACCTGAGTGACGTCACCAACAATGGAACGGTGGTGCCCTTCAACCTTCGTGGGTGTGGTGAGCTGACCTACGTGACGACAGGATACAGCTGCATACCAGGTAGGTGGACATGACTGAAGTTGTACTTCACATCCTGCCATCTTACTGCCTGTCAGTGTACCGTTCCATAGGCTTGCTGTAAGGCTGGATCGAAGGCATAGGCGCTGTGAGTGAAGTATCGGTAAGCAGAAGTTTTTGGTCGAACATCTTCCTTAAAAAATGCTGTGGCCTATAGCTGCGTTTGATTGGCTCATACTAAACAGCATTAAATGGAAGTCACTACACGGACTTGCACGGTAATCAAGCCTCGAGCCATAGGGTTCACAGCCACGGAAGTGTCAAACGTGCCGATTCCTTTCAAATTTGGAATAAATTAATATTTTACTGCTCTCATCACCGTGGCAGAGTGGATTGTATGTCATGGTGTGATATCTGTAGTAAACGTCGGCATTTATACCCATGCCTGTAACGAAGTAGCAGACGACACACATTTTGGGATTCCCGTGACCTTCCTTTATGACTGGTGATCGTAACCGCCCTTTTGTTATCAGCGATAATCGACCCCCTATTGCTTTTATTAAGTCGTCTAGTCGATCAAGAGGTGAAATCATCTTGGGATTCATGAATTCAAAGAGGGCCTCCAAAACCCTCTACTTTTGATGATAATGTGCTTTTTAAGTAATTAAAAAAAAACAATCAAAATTCCTCAGCCAGCTACGTTGTAGCAGAGATGAAGTAGAGTGCAACGGAACGCAGGGATACATAGTATAGGAAGGTCTGGTGCCTCGTTGAGTCTTCTCCTCCCATTATCCAACAGAAGACCAGATCATGGCCAGCAGTCTCCCAGGAGGTGACGATCATCACATCTTCCCGAAGGGCGCCGTGTCCATATTCGCGGATTCCTACGCCTCTCCCTGCGCCTTCCATTGCTTCATTTCTGCCTCCGACATCGTGGACTTTACACTCAGCGTCCTTGACCTTTCGGGTGACCTTGACAACTGCACTTTGACGCTATCTGACGGGAACCCAGTGATTCTGGCCTGCAATGACCAACGCATGTTCGATTTCTGGAATGCTCCGTTGTACAATAGCGCTACCAACAGACTGTATGTTAAGCTGGAATTGAAGTCAACATCACGACAAAGAGTTTGGCTGGAAGTCGGAAGTAAGTATCCATCTAGACCAATCAAGGACACGGGCATAAAAAGTTGCTTAGGAGGGATCTGGAAGGGATGAGAACGCTTCACACACACGCACGCACACACACAAACAAACAAACAAACACAAACAAACAAACAAACAAACACGCACACACAAACAAACACACACACGCGCGCGTGTGTGTATGTTAGTGCTATTCTAACGAAATTCTGGGATGGTGTGTTTAAAGTTACGGGTTTTTTATAGCTCAGTCTTGAAACAAATAATACACTCCTATTTTATGGTAGAGAAAACGAATTGGCTGAGGAGTCTGTGCGCGCCTACGCTCGTACATGCATGAGTGCGAACTATTCGTCCACGTAGTATGTATGACATTTCTCAAACTCAGTCGTAGACAGTACACATGTATCACCTCTGTTTTACACATTACAGAATGCTATGATGGAAAGGTAGAGTTCTGTATTCCTGTTTAAAGGTGAGAGACGGACTGGCATGTAGAATAATAAAAATCCCCAGGGTAAATTTGTCCCGTTTGAGGATAAGTTTTTGCTTTTCAAGCAACTGAAACCACGTGTATTTTTCTTTTAGAATATAGTTCTATTAAACGTCTCTCATTATCTTCAGTCCATTTGACCGAGTTACATTACCTTGTGGCTAAAGAATCCCGCTTTAGATTTCGCATCTGACCCTCGACATCGAAATCAACAGCCCCGTTCGAGTGAGGAACGAACTAGCATGAAAGTAAAGAACTGACGTTAGAAAGCATAGCCCTCACCTTTCCCGCGCTCTTCCAGCCAAGTTTGGGAACTCCACTCTCAACGTGACGTGCAGTGCCACTCGAGAGAATCAACTGCCGCCGTGTCTGCCCCCCACACTTCCAGCCACCTCACAGACAGTGTCGGCCACAGGAGACTTTTCCACGTCGCCTCAAGGTAAGAAAACCACACGGTGGGTTAATTCATCAAACAATCAAGAGAGATTTGAAAAATGTCACTCGTCTCAACATTCCGTTGCCTTTTCGCTTCATCAACGCATTTGGGTGTTTCAGATGCCTTCGGTGTTAGTTCCTGTTCTATTATCATTCATCTACATGTCGATTCCATCACTCGCTTATTTGTGTTTTTTTCGTTTATTCAGTACACACACATACACACGCACGCACACACGCACGCACGCACACACGCACGCGCGCACGCACAGACACACAAATACGCACACGCGCGAGCGCGCGCGCAGACGCATACACATACACAAGCGCGCGCGCACCCACACATGCATTCATAGTTTCGTTGGCAATTTTACTCATGCATTCTTCGTTAATGTCTCCCTTGCGAGAGTGTAGAGGACATTATTGAGACTAGAGTGCAGTAGGCCATTCTGAAGAAATAGGATGCAACCAGACAAAACGAGCAATATTATTGATAACGAAGATAATCTCCAGTCGTGGCAAATTGCTTTATTCAATTTTGACCATTTGTACTGAAACGAAGCAGGTACGGAGTTGGCAACTTGAAATAGATTCCATTGCCGTTGCGAGAAAAGGAAAAGAATGAGCCAGTGTAATTCATTTTCGGTGTTAATGGGCGGATTCACGTTTAGACTCTATACAGTTCACGGTGATTGCTGACATGAATCACATTCTAAAAGTTTCCATTAATTTTAGCCTTTTAATTTTTCATGGTATCATTGTTATTCGATTTGAATTATCTCTTTAAAAGTCAGACTTGATTACATTCTAATGGTACACTAATGCTGCGTTGGAAGATCATCGCCTTGATCTGGTCACTGACATTTCAAGTCCCAGGGCCCGTGGAGAAATTCAACGTGAGCTGCGTCACCAGCTCCAATGTCACCCTGACCTTGTCCAGCCCCGCTTCTGCACCAGGAGAACGGCTGGGTTTCCTCCTCAGCCTGCAGCCCTGCCCCAGCTTTCCCGCCCTTGATTGCTTCACCTGCAACCTGGTCAGTGCTCCCTGCACCACCTCCGCCAAGGAGGTTGTGTCTTTGCCTTGGTTAGTTCGTACGTTCTAACGTTCGTTATTCGGCAAAATAACTCACAAAGCTCGAAGCGAATTCTGGTTAAATTTATTGCAAGGTCAGGGATTGACCCGAGGAACGACCCATTAAATTGTGGAGGTTA
>JAWQFJ010002146.1:69346-109862 GCA_034096865.1 Theodoxus fluviatilis | reverse complement strand
TTAAAATACACTGATCTCGCTGAGGGAACAGCGGGAGGTGGAGAGGCGCAAGTTCTCAAGATTTACATTCTTTCCGAACTTTGAGACATTGGAACCTTTGGGCTTTGGGAAACCCTAAGTGCATTCTGAGAACCAAACCTGGGCGTGTTGTATACACGAAAGGGCAAACCATTGATGGGGAGTGCTTCATTGAATTAATCAACTCAAAACAGCGGGAAAATGCTTCCAAAAAGGTCCGCCGAGGTATTCCAGGGAAGTGAGAATAGAAGATGTCGAAGTGCGTAAATATGCTGTTCTTGTGTCTAAAATTTAAAAAAGAGATACACAAATTAAATCCGGTGGTTGGGGGAGAGTAACAGGTGAGAAAGGTTGTATAAGAAAACTTATTAAAAAAAAGACCAACGTTTAAGAACCGGAGAGATTAAGGTGTAACGATAGGGCGGGTAGATTGGCCCTTAAGGTTAATTTTATGAAGTTGAAAGTTCAAGCAAAAATAGATATGTTGGTGATGTCTAATGGAGAGAACGTATAGTACTGCTTCTTCTAGGCACGAGTGGCGAAGTGCTGGGGGATCAGTGCATTGAAGGAAGTGTTGCTAGTTTAAGATTTCGTAAGATTGCTTCCACGTAAAATAGGTAAGAGAGAAATGAAATTAAGGGGTGATAGGGAGTTTTAGGAACATTGTACATTTCTGCTGTAGACCTAAATATTCTAATCAACTCTGGTGCGCTGGAGACTGAAACTCTCGATGGGGGAGGGGGAGAGAGGGGAGAGGCGATAGAGAGAGTAACGAGACGATGAGATAGCAGAGATAGAATAATATATATCGTTGTGTTGACTACTTTGTTTGGATTTAGTTGATAATATTGGATGGGCGTAGTACTTATCAGGTGATCAGATATAGAGGGGTGGGGGGGGATAGTAGGAAAGAAGATTTATGATATATCCAGTCCAATATCCTACAAACTATACGATGATCATATAGAGAGTGAGGTAATCGGAGAGAGAGAGAGAGAGAGAGAGATTCCAGCTGTAGAAAGTCTATTCTCAAGCTCTCAGGTTTCTGTGGTGAAATGTCGGAGAAAAGAAACAACAAGCCCGTGGTTTATCTCCAAGTCCACGGTGTCGTTGATAACCCACATCAGAGAACAATACGGGCATTTTCATTCCGTTGCCTAGGAGACGGCGACGTGTACTTTGTCTCGTGCGACCATGACGTGTCGCGTCGAAGCCTAAGAACAGCGACAGTGCGACGCAGAGGGAGCTTGTAAAACATGCTTGTGTGCCAGTATGAAGAAATCGTTCGACTAAGTGTTTACGACGGATGAGTAGGAGCAGCTCCTGGTGTGTGTGTGTGTGTGTGTGGTGTGTGTGTGTATGTGTGTGTGTAGTGTTTTATTGTGTGGTGTGTCTGTGTGGTGCTTGTGTGTGTGTTGTTGTTGTTTGATTTGTGATGATTTGGTGCGTGATGGGTGTGTTTGTGTGTGTGGGTGTTGTGGGTGTGGGTGTTTGTTTGGGTGTAGGTGTAGTGTTTGGTTTGTTTGTGGTGTGTGGTAGTTGTGGATGTACAGGTGCCCTGTGTAGCCAGATAAAGATCTCCTGATTGATGTTTACGGCTTGTCGGGTGGGAAGCTGTGTGCCGTGTGCGTGTTGTATGTGCATCGTGCGTGTATTTGTGTGCGTGCAGCTGCAGTGCAGTGCGTGTGTGTGGTGCGTGCGTATGTGTGTGTGCATGTGGCGTGTGGTTGTATCAACGTTGCGCTCGTGTGCCGCACTTCAACTGGTGCTGGCTATGTGTTTTTGCCTACGTAGGTAGATGAGACCTTCGGTAATTGTGTAGCCAGTTTGTACATACCTCTCCGCACCCTGCGCTCTGCGAACCCCCACAGCCCCGCCCACCCGGCCCAACCCCCCCCCCCACGCCCTTTCGCCGTCCTCCATCCCCTTCGTAGCTGCTAAAACCGGATTTCACCTTCACACTATGTATTGGCCTTCCGCCACCAACCACTGTAGCATACCATACCGGCCACCCCCACCCGCCAGGACACGCACACCCCCAGGCACCACCCACCAGCGCACCTCCTTGCCAAAGTTGAAGTGACGGCACTGCCAAGCTGGCAGTTTGCCAATAGCGATTTTTAGGGAAGGGCATGTGATGTGGACATGCAGTTTCTTGGCATGTGACCTGTTGTAATCGGAAGTTAGTGCCTGCAGATGTCCGCCCGCGATTAGAGAGCCAGGTAACGCGCTGTTGCCCAAGAGTGCCGCTAGTTACCGTCAGCGGCACAAGTGCGCATCTTCAGATTCTTGCAGCAGTGTTGTAAGAATTCATAATATGATTTTTGAGGGGAAAATTGTTACTCGGGAAGAGTCAGGCGAATGTTGACTCGGTCCCATCGTCAGTCCCCCCCCCCTCTCTCTTCTCTCGTCTCATCTCTCTCCCTCCTCGTCCTCTTCCTCCTCACCGTCCCCCCCCCCCGCCGCCCCCCCCCCGCCCCCGATTATCCCTAACATTATGTTGTTCGACTCACGGGAAACTGCTCCAATTTCTCTGGGCTTGATATACCTCTTCAGGACCCCACTGCCTTGCTTTCATTTCTGGTTTGCTGTGGAAATGTCATCAAAATGAAGGGGATGAGAACAGTGTTTTGGGCTCTAGAGGGGTATGCAAATTCTGAAACCACAGCTCACCCACACACACAAAGCATCATATGACAGTGGTGCGTAAAATTATGTGGAAAAATGAAATGTGTCACTCTGGAACCAAATGTTCCAACGAATTAAGAAAAGTTCATAGCTTGCTGCCCGTCCCCCTCCCCCCTCCCCCCTCCTCTTCTCCTCGTCCCCCACCCCCACCCCCACCTCCACACCCCACCCCCGCCCGAAAAAAAAGAGAGAACAATATCACTGTGTTTAGATTGTCAGTTCTCTAGACCAAGCTGTCCCTCAAAGATCTTATTATAGAATCCCCTTCCAAGCAACGACTGTCTACTTATCGCCTTAGCTGCTTACCTCGATTTAGCCACGTGCGTCTCATTCCAGTGTTGACTATAGGACAGTGCTAGATGTCTGGTTGTGACTGCTACAATGAGCTACCAATGGCAGTAATAACAGCGCTTGCAAGCTAATGGCAGGTTTGTCCAGAAAGCCAACACGCGAATGACTGGGAGAAAGGTGTACTTTGTTTGTCCGCACATCTTCCTCGCTCAGCAGAAGTTGTCATTATCATTGGGAAGAGAAAGCCGTTTGGCATGAATGGAATAATTGCCGGACCAGAGAATACGTATTTGCCCACCGCTCCAAGCGGGCGTCAGCTCTTGCCCTGTGCAGCAGTGACAAACGTGCACCGTAGCACGTTTTGTCAGTAGGGAAGGGAAGGGAGCTGGAAGGAAATGGAATTAAAAAGGATGACGGGGTAGCGAGAAATACCGTTGGTTGCGACTGAAAAAGAACATGTTTGTACTGGTAAAGAATTCGGTACTGGATTCTTATTTACATAGGTCGTGAAAGGAAAATCTCACACTTACTTCAGGAGGCTCATAAACTTGATCCCAACATTTACTGCGACCTCTCCAATTTGTCAGGAAGTAATTCAGGAAAAAATGCTCCTTACTGTATTCGAAGATCTCTGCTGTATTGCTGTTGCCAATTGTACCGGTACACTTCTGCTCTTGATTATGCTTCACACTCATCACTCAATGAAAGTCATGTCCTCTTCGCCAAATCGGATGAAGCTTGGCGATAGTTTCACAGCTACTTGCAAACTGGAGCGTCAAGCAATCTGGGTCGAGTCGCTAAGAGGATTCCTAAACATAGATGGAAAAGGCGATAGAGATGTCAAGCTGCCAGGTCAAGGAGATGGGGCTCTATGGCATGTCCCATCGCATTGTCGCAGTATATGGGTGCTGTATTCACCGTCTAGAATTGGCGCTGTATTCACCGTCTAGAATTGGCGCTGTATTCACCGTCTATGATTGACGATGAATAGTGCTTAGACATTCTCGCCCAAAATCTGGTCAATCTACTCGTCTTGCCCTTCCCCCTGTGGGTTCGGGGTAAGAATTGACCCACCGCGTCTCCCTACGCGATTCGTAAATAACTAGGGACACCGTGACTTGAATTGCGTTTACTCTAAAATGCTCTAGTGATTTTCGTGCTTAGTGGCCTTACATAGCCTTCAAAGGCTGATAGGCCGTAAAACACCATTCATTCATGTATTCATTCGTCTTGCCCTTGTTCCTCCCAGTGTCGAACGGCCTTAGCCGTCGGTATTGAGGAACAGGCTTGTGTGTTCCCGATAGCTGCGCCCTAACGCATGCGCCATGGAGGCATGTGAACAGCTCAACCTGATGATGTTTGCTGGCCTCTTCAGTGGAGTCGGTGAGTTGAAAAAACCGACGGAAAGAGGCTCTCGAGCCTGACAGATGGCCGCCTGTTGGCATGGCGGTGTGCTCCATGCTGGAAAAACCAGTCTCCAGGCGCTGGCCGTTGCCATGCCGTGACCGTCATTGCAAGTGATTAACAGGTTTCTTTTTCATGCCTCCACTGAATGGTCTGGTGATGTGTGGCTGTGCAAGCATGCTTGTCAGTATGTGTTTTATGCATCTATGAAGGACCAATGTTTATTTTCATTACGTTAATTGGAGGGAAGGAGAGAGAGAGAGAGAGAGAGAGAGAGAGAGAGAGAGAGAGAGAGAGAGAGAGAGATGGGTCTGATGAAGTTTAGTGCTGCTGTCCTTGTTCGCTACATGTTTGAAACAGAATCTGGAAGGTTCGGATTGAGAGGACGGGGAAGTGGGAGACATTGAGGGTTGGAGTTGGAAGAAGGGGTCGGTGTCTGGGGTCGGGGGTTTGCATGTGTGTGTGTGTGTTAATGATGGAAGGTAGCGGCACCCAGGATGCACACAGCCTGCAATGCAGAGCAAGCATAGAGAGATGGGTGGCTGGCATTTAGTGGCCTCATTGTCGTCCAGGTGGCAAATTCCACACACCTGCGTGCAGGTGCTGCACAAACAGAAGCCGTGAGACCAGGCTTTTTGGAATGACGGGAGCGTTGGACAGGCCAGGCCTCTGATGGACTGGGCGCCGGGTTCCGTCTGCCTCGCTGCCCACCGCCACCACAGCCACCACGACCACTTTTCATCCAGCCCTCCGCCGTCAGTGCCACCGGAAGTCTCTCGAAACCCTGACCCACATTTCGTTGGCGCCCAGGCGCCCGCACATCCCCAGGAGAGAGTCGGGTGATGGACGTGTTCCGTGTGCAGCACTCGCGTTTTGCGTCCATTTTAATTGAGGAACTGAGGTTGCCGTGCAATAAATCTCTCGCGAGTGTGTGGTGTGCTGCAAGGGAGTGTTGCCGGCCCATGATTTGCACGCTTCGTGATGTGTGCCAGCGCTCTCCCTACGCTTAGTCCGTCTGACAGAATAAGGACGTTGAACCCAGGTATGCAAGAGCCAGAACCTCGTTAGGGAAGGAAGCACGTGAAAAGGTGCTGAAAACACATGAGGCTCACTGGCTGAACGATGGCCTATTTAGTATCGTTATATGATCTCAGGTCTCCTGGAAATTAGAGAGACTGATCGGGGCTGAAGAGGGAGTTAGACTCTGAACACAGGCTCTGCATGGCTTAGGTTGTTGAACAGTCGAGCTCTTGCATTGTCACACAAGCATGCATTATCATTGAATCGTTCATATCTTCAAACATTAATCAGCCCAGCTCTGTAGAGTAGCACTATCGTCTCTATATTTCTGAACCTGATTAGCACCAGCAGATACAGTTGGCTCATGTCCACTTTCTTACGAGACGAAAAAGTGATGTTCATCACTCTTGTGATGATAGATTATCGAGAGAAATGTGTTTGGCTGCCGATGTTTTGGGCAGAAAACCCAATGTAAGACAAGCAGCCACTGACCCGATCTGCGCATGTCAGTAGGCCAATATTCTGGTGCAATTATGCGGGGGCTCCGAGTTACGCGTCTTCAAGGTCGCACACCTGTGCGAGGTTTGTGGTTAGAGCAAATGTCAGCAGCAAGTGGTCTCTTCAGCCGTGTAGCTTGGGAGTTGGAGCTCACGTGTCCAACTCTGGCCCTTGCTATCCCTCTCTCCTTCTCCCTTGCCCTTCTCTCTCCCCCCCCCCCCCCCCCTATCCCCCGTCTCCCCTAGCAACCATCTACCGCTCGCACACACGCACGCGCGCGCGCGCACACACTCACACACACACACACACACACACACACACACACACACACACACACACTCATCCCCTCCTCCCCCACCCACCCACCCACCCCCCACCCCACCCCCCTCTTTTCCCTATCTCCTGACTCTCCAACCTGGCTTATCCTTTTTTCCTTCTCTCTAACCTTATCACTTCTTGTAAGGACTTTAGACCTTCGACGTTCGTGTAAATCAACCTTTCATTGGGTGCAGCAGCAGGAAAAAGCTAGCCAAGAAAGAATGCGATCATAGAGAGGAGGGGGGATGTAGGGGTAGGGTAGGGACTGAATATGGTGGAAAGGGGAGGGCACTCCGGAGGCTGAGGGCATTTTACCATGGCCCTCAGATAGCCAGTCCGCTGGGACGGGGGTTGTTATTTCTGTCTCTCTTTACCTCTCTCTACTTTTATTTTCCTGTCTGTGTGACTGTGCGTGTACTAATAAAATATCAAAGTCACTCCCTGCCTTCTTGTCATTATCGCAACCCCATCTCCTTCTCTCCCTTTTGAAACGTTGCATTGCTGTTAGTTTATCTCTCTTGATTTTTATACCTGTCATCACTAGGCACATTGAGTGGTTTGCAAGATGGCGTAGAGAATGGGGTCCTGGTGTGGGAAGTTGGGAAGTGGTAGGAGGTGTGGTGGGAAGTAGGTGTAGGAAAGGGGTGGGGGTGGTTGTTACTCAGGGGTTAGGGGAAGGGGTAGACTGGTGGCTGGCCTTCACTGATAAACTCTGCATAGCCTCAGGCTTGCCACAACACTGTGCTCTAAACAAAAGCTAGTTGTGTCTGCATGTCATGTAGCGGAGCATAACCCTCTGTTGTGCCGCCCTCAAGGCAGATGTAGGTACTCGTCTGCACTCAAAGCCTTCCCTTCCCTTTCGCCTCCCCTCCCCTCTCTCTAGTGTGTTCTTATATTTGAGAGAGAGAGAGAGAGAGAGAGAGAGAGAGAGAGAGAGAGAGAGAGAGAGAGAGAGAGAGAGAGAGAGAGAGAGAGGGAGAGAGATTCGCAAGCAGATTTGACTATGAATAAATCCAGATAATTACCAGATTATTACCAATGCCACAAAGCAAGTCTGCATTTCTGTAATGCTCCTTTGTGTGCTCATGTACATGTGTGTAGATGTTGGTTGAACGGATGTTATCATTCGTGATAATTATGTTGATCAGAGTTTGTCATTACCATTAAAACGGTACTGTAATGAATGATTCATATGAATGAAAGGGATGTCATTTACGGTATTCGCAAGAAAACAAAATTGACCACAAGGACCGTTAGGAGATGCTGGACTTCAATCAGGAATCCGGCGGTCATCTTTTACTTTCGTGAACACGTGCTTGATTCTCAAAACGCACATTTTCTCTTTACCGTCCTGTCTCATTGAAACATCTTTCACTGATGTTATGACACCGTCGTCATGCCACCTTCTTTCTTCGTCCCACAGGCGTCCGACATCCAGAGGAGGTGTCCATACAGCGGAAGATGGACAAGGACGACATGAAGAAGGCCATGAAGGAGGTGGTGAAGAAGAAGAAGAAAGGCGAAGTAGAGCCGCCCCTCAGCGCCAACGGCACCTACCACTCCTCCTCTGGCAGTCTGGACGGCAAGCTCAGCCCCTATCCCAACCGCAGTCCCCTCGGGCCCTCCCCCTCCGTGAGTACAGCGTTGCCTCCTTGCGTCATTCAGTGTGGCTGAGACTATAGTGAATATAGTCTCAGCAACAGGTTGGTCACGTGACTTCGGCTCCACATTCCGATGATTTTACCAATCAAAACTCAACATGATCAAAATACCTTTGAGAGTAAAAATAGACGATTCTATTTCACTCTAATTGTTTATCTCGATAGATAAACACAAATTTGGTGGTCTAATAAAACTAATCTATGAGATTTCCAGGAAATCATTTAAGAACTACTTTTAGCGCAAACGTCGCCAAAAAAGGTTGCAAAATGCCGTGAGCACGTGCGACTGTGTATACACGTGTATACGCAAATTTTGGAACAAGTATAAACGCAGCGAAAAGGATTCCTGTGGCTCCGGGCTGGTGGCCCTGTGGGTTCGGGGTAAGAATTGACCCACCGCGTTTTCCTACGCGATTCGTAAGAGGCGAATAACTAGGGACGCCGTGACTTAATTTGCGTTTACTCTAAACTGTTCTAGTGAATTTCGTGTTTAATGGCCTTATATAGCCTACAAGGCTGATAGGCCGTAAAACTCCATCCATCCATCCATCCATGCATCCATCCATCCATCCATCCATCCATCCATCCGGGCTGGTGGCATGAATTTATGGTTACACTCTCGCCAGTAAATGCTTTCTGGCCGGAACCTGTGGTCTAACTGCCTTCACACTGCACTGTTATACGAGTTGCTGGAGTCCACACTTCGATGATTCGTTTATCGACTGATCGTCTGATGGAGTCGGTAAGTGATTTAACCTACATTCCGTTGCTATAAGGCTAATTGTCATGAATATAAAGAGAGATCCCAGACTTGTTCAGCCTGTGTGTCCGTCCATCTGTCCAGTATCTGTCTTTGTTTGATCGAACTGCTGAGCAGACTGTTTGGAGTTGAGCAGACTGATCAATTTAAATTCGGTGTCCAAGTGTAGCACAACAAGCAGAGGAATACACTCAACGATTGAATACTTTTTTGTGGTATGCTTGGAATGGAAGAATTAAGGCTATCACGTGACCAACCTGTTGCTGAGACTGTATTCACTAGCCTCAGCCACGCTGAATGTCCTTGCATTTCACTGAATGTGCTTGTCTCACCTTGCCATGCCTTTCCTTCCTTTCTCGCCCTCTACGCTTCTGAAATGTATTTTCTCTCTTTGCCTTTCTTTGCTTTGACCATGCCTTTTCGTACTTAGACTACACGTTGCATTTTGCTCGTAGCATCGTCAGTGACCTTGCTTTGGCCAGCCTTGCCTTGCCTTGCCTTGCCTTGCCTTGCCTAGTCGTGATATCCTGTCGCTCCCCCGCAGTTATTGCCTTGCCTTGCCTTGCCTCGCCTTGCCTAGCCTTGCCTCGCCTTGCCTTGCCTTGCCTCGCCTTGCCTAGTCGTGATATCCTGTCGCTCCCCCGCAGTTATTGCCTTGCCTTGCCTCGCCTTGCCTTGCCTTGCCTCGCCTTGCCTTGCCTTGCCTTGCCTTGCCTTGCCTTGCCTCGCCTTGCCTTGCCTTGCCTTGCCTCGCCTTGCCTAGTCGTGATATCCTGTCGCTCCCCCGCAGTTATTGCCTTGCCTTGCCTCGCCTTGCCTAGTCGTGATATCCTGTCACTCCCCCGCAGTTATCGCCTTGCCTTGCCTTGCCTTGCCTTGCCTTGCCTTGCCTTGCCTTGCCTTGCCCTGCCTTGCCTTGCCTCGCCTTGCCTTGCCTTGCCTTGCCTTGCCCTGCCTTGCCTTGCCTCGCCTTGCCTTGCCTTGCAGCTTGCCTTGCCTGGTGTAGCCTTGATTTCCTGTTTCTCCCATTCCCGTCTCTCCTTTTCCGTGTCTTTGTCTGGGCTTCTTGTACTGCACTCCTCCCACACCATGTCCGTTCCTTTCGATCGCCTTTCCCTGCCTCCCCCCCCCCCCCCTCCCCCCCCCTCCTTTTCTGCTCCCATACATTTCTTTCTCGCCTGTTTATCTACTTGACCTGTTACTTTTACAGGAACTCTTCATATCTGTGTCCCTTTTTATAGTTTGCATTTTATGCACTAGTACTATGTTGATGCTAAAAATTGAAAGTCATTCTGCTTATTGTTAGTTAGATGCATTTACAGTATGTATTTCCTAAAGAAACGAATATTTTCCTTTTTTGGGTTTTGTCAAGAGAATGCGCTTTTACAACTTGTCTGAAATAACTGTCATGATAAGCTGGCAAGGCCATGTTCAAATGCAGGTGAAGATAATATTTCTTTCCCGTTCTACTGCTTGAAAAATACTCCACTTTGCTTATGTCGATTTATCTCGCACTCTGATTAATCCTGAAAACTCTTCACATAGAACATTAGGAAGACTTCCTGTAGAAGGCTGTGACGTGCGTACGTTTCGTGCAGAGCACACTGCAGCGGTCGAGCGGCAGTCCCCACAGCTTTAACAACACGTCGCCCTACAACACCTTCAACGGTACACTGTCCCCGGGCTCCATGCACAGCCTGAGCTTCGAGGGCGTGATGGAGTCCACCCTGGCCAACAGCCCGCCTGTGCCCGCCAAGGAGGCCTTCCAGTACCTGTACCGCCCCAAGAACTTCATCGAGAAGGCCAGAGTCAACTGCGCGTAAGTCCCTCTATTTCACTTCCCATCCACCACCACAACTTTCCACCCCCCACCCACCCAACCCACCCTTCCACCCCCCACCCCACCCCCTGTCTTCCACCCCTTCTCCTTGGAGTCTGATTTGGAGATGTTGGTGTTATTTCCAGTATTAGTGCAAACATGTTCTCTGTATGGTTGGCTGGCGGGCAGGCAGGCGTGCAAGCTGTACGTCTTCGGTCGGTCGGTCATTGGATCCGTCCCTCCCTGCGTCCGTCCGTTTGTCTGTTTGTCTGTTGTGCTCCTCTTATGTTTTCATGGATTCCAAAGATTTTTTTTTTAAAAACAGGCTTACAACAAGCCATGATTGCAGTTGTGGGTGATCCTCGTATGAGTGTAGGGTGAAATTGCTTTCTCGAAATATTTCTACCTGTTATCGTTTTTGTCCACGACTCTCGTCAGACGTTGCCTCAGTCACGGACGCCTAGGATGAACTTTTCTCTAATCTGTGCCGTCTGTCTAAGTAAAAAGAAAGCAGAGAACTTTATTCCCCTGCTGAAAGCGCCCTAACCTGACAGGGCATTTTGTAAAGGTCTGGTGCCACTTGGATGATGCAAAGACAAGCGTTGGATGCAGGGCTGAGTGCCTGCCTGCCTGTCTGCGCAACACTATCGCCCACTACAGTTTCCCATAATGGATCGCTACACCCAACTGGGGACAGCTGTCCAGCTCTTTCTGCCGGTACAACGGACTCTGGAGGCATTATTGATAAGCCCCATCCACTGCTTTCCTCATCCAGGAGGTGTGATCCTGATCAAGGTCCCTGGGCATCAGGCAGGGGTGCGCACCTTGGGGGACCGTGCGTCTGACAGGGTCTGGCAGCGTCTGTCTGCACGGCAGATTGGGAGGGCGCTGCGACTTGCGGAGCAGCACACTGCGCATGCTCGCTGGGCTCCCGGCCTGCCCATGGCTGAGGGTTGGGTCATGTTCTGCAAACAAGAGCCCTGTCCAAATGGATGAGGCCAATCCATTCTCTGTGTGCGGCCAGCGGCCCGACGCAATTAGAGAGAGAGCGGGCCCTCTTGCCAAAGCGGAGATGTTGGTTTCTGTGTCAGTGGGTCTCCCAGGCGTAGGCTTCTTTGATCTACTGCAATAGCTCTCTCTGCATGTTGCTTCCTACAGCTAGCACGTTGTCTTGTAGATCCTAGGCGTGCCTTGGCGAGGATTTTTCAACCAACACGACGTGCTGCAGTATATGAAATTGAAGTGTAGGCTACCGAAATGTGTGAATTCAATATTGACATGTAGAAATCTAGAGTGAAAGCAAAGAAGAAAAGACAAGCAAATAAAAAAAGGGAGCAACAACAATTACAGAAAGGAGTGAAAGAAAAAGATGGAAGTGAGAAAGGAAGGCTTTTTGTTTTGTTTTGTTTTGTTGTCTTTTCCTTGGACGTTGTGGCCTTATGTAGCTTACAAGGCTGATTGGCCCTTCAGCTTCATCCATCCATCCTTCCTTTTTCTTTGAGTTTACCTATTTTTATCACTTTACTTTTCCTTTAGCGTTCTACCACTCTTGGTTGCGGTTTTAATGAACCGTGTGCATAATGCAATCCCCATGCCTTACTTCGTCATCAAGTGCTTCATCACCATGTTTGTTTTTTGCCGAGTCCACGAGGTTGCCATATCTATGCGGTTATGTGATTTTGAATATTGGAAGTAGTCTTGTGTGTACCGACAGGTGTTGTCTCCAGGAAAATTGCTGCACCAATGGCTATTGTCATGCTTTTTGTATGACAAGGCAACACAATGGCCCGAGTGCTCAGTGACCAGTTCCTATCCAATGAGAGGCTAGTCATAGCAATAATCGTGGCCAAACTTAGAAAAAGAATTCGGGAACAAAACGGAATACTTTTGCGTCACCATTTTGCAAGTGCATGACTGTAGACGTCTCATATGCTGCTTATTCTCCTGTTGCAATAAGTACAGCGTTTTTAAATACATGTATAGTCAATGACTTCATACGTTTACATGATTATGATAATCTTTTCTTCATTTAAGTTTTTTTCGTTTAATTGTGTGTAACACAGAGTCTCCCTTGGGTTGGGGATAGAAGAATTAACACACCGCGTCTCCCTACGCGTTTCGTACGAGGTGAATAACTTGATATTATTATAAGTGCTTATGTTTTCATGATTAGTGGCCTTACGTAGCCTACACAGGCTGATAGGCTGTAAATATTCATTCATTCATTCATTGTGTAACGGAAAAGTATTATCAAGTAAAGGTTATTCATGGACGATTTCTGTTTCAGATGGCTAGACTCATCCATATCTCTAATGGAGCAAGGTATTCGACAGAATGACTTCATCATTCTCAAATACAAGTTCTTCAACTTCTACGACCTGAATCCGAAGGTGAGCCCCCCTTTTTATTTGGTTGCATGCAACCTATTGTTCCTTCTAGTCTGCGTACTGTCAGCTGTCAAGATGAGAGGGAATAAAAGTCTAAGAAATAGTGAATTCTTCAAGATTATATTTCAGCAATGTTCCTTGAGGTCCCACAGATTGTGGCACGTTTCATAAGAAAAGGAAGCTTGAATGATAGTGCTGCTGGGAAAGCCTGCTTTTTTACCTCTCAGTCAAAAGTGTGCATAAGCGTCACCATGTGTGTGTCCCTGTGTGCTAAAGAGCAAGGAGAACAAAGAGTGTTGATAATGTGGAGTTAAGAAACCACACCACACCTCCTGTCCAACAATGTCTGGACACACCCAGCCTATCTCCCCTGGTGGCAGCAGTCGTCTGATTAATTGCCGTGGCTTATTTACCCATTAAAACATGTTTTTCTGATTGTCTGGAGAACAATGGCGCTCCCTCATTGAAATTGTTGTGACCCCCATGGCCGCTTTGTCGTGTAGCCAGAGATAAATCACAGAGAAAGAGGTCAGGAGTTTCCGTGGTCCTGGTGTTTTGGGAAGACGGAGATGTTTCCTCCGAGCGGATAACTGCGGCAATTGTTCAAGTTACAGCATTGCATGTGTCTCCACGAACGACTTTGTTCATCCCAGCTGTGCTTCTCTGAGCTCTGATGTGCTTCTCTGAGTTCTGATGTGCTGTTCTGAGCTCTTGTGTGCGTTTCTGAGCTCTGTTGTTCTGTTCTGAGCTCTGTTGTTCTTTTCTGAGCTCTTATGTGCGTTTCTGAGCTCTGTTGTTCTGTTCTGAGCTCTGTTGTTCTTTTCTGAGCTCTTATGTGCGTTTCTGAGCTCTGTGAATACGTTGATAAATTCTCACGGCAAGATCTTTAATGCGGCATTTTAGGTTTGGGTTGTATATACATGTACAAGAAATGGGAAGCTAGATTACCTCAACTCTCCTTGACAATCTTTCATATCTTCGAGTGAAATATGCCATTCAACATCAGTTAGACATGCTCTGAACAACGAGTTGCAGACGTAACTTTCACTGATCACATACTATGATTTACTTCACGTAATATTAGATGGCATGAATTGATACAGATCCCAACAAATTTCCGGAAACTGGCACTCAGCTCTGCATGGTATTGCAAGAAGTGTTCGATACAAAATGCCCCGGTTGCGCAGGAAATGCTCTGATGACGCCGTATTACTGCTGGGTGAATATGTTTTGAATGCTTTGGCTTATGTACAAGGAACAGTCATCAATCGGAAGGGACGTATTGGATTGCCACAGATGGGCCGCTTGTTCTGTTTATTCCTAAGGTTTGTTTGCCTGTTGACCTGGCTAAGTGAAGGTCGACCTGCATGGGAATGTGAGAGTTGTCTTCGTCGTTAGCTACGGCAGGAATTGCTGCACGCATTTTCCGCGCTCTGCTGGACCGGAAAGTCCGCCCTGCAGATGGGAGACTGATTGTACGCCGACATTCTCCAGTGACACGGACCTTTGTCCAGTCTCATTGCATACTCGGCTGTCGTAGTTGCGTCCCGTGGTCCAGGCTGGCTGGGCAAATGCGTTTTTGTTGGCGGCACTTCCGGCAATCATCCATACCAATTACCGGCTACGACTGGTGACTCACAGCCAGTGGCAGGGCTGAGCCTGACTGATGCCAATGAATTGTTCATGCTTGGCTTGTCATGGCTGGAGGTAGAGCCCCAAATTTATACATGTATACTGCTGTTGATGGCCTTGGGGAGAATTAGCAGGTTCAGTGCGCGTCCTCTGTGAAGCGCTGTATCCAGCATCAGGTGGTGAAATCTTTTCAAGTCTGTCCAAACTCGCCTTGGGTTTATTGAGTAGGTGCGGGATGGGAGCGAGCGTAGTAGGAGCATAACTAACTACGTGCACATCATTGAACAAGGTGTGTTAAATTGTATTCTACTCCACCCCCACCCCCACCCTCTCTCTCTCTCTCTCTCTCTCTCTCTCTCTCTCTCTCTCTCTCTCTCTCTCTCTCTCTCTCTCTCTCTCTCTCTCTCTCTCTCTCTTTCACGTCGACCGCTTGACATGACGGGGCATGAAGAATGCGTGTACGCAGAGCGGGACGCCTTCCGTAGACTGCGGGTTCAGTGATCGTCCACTTTGGACTCTGGTGTCGTCCCTCCCTTTGTTTTGTTTTGTTTTCTCTGACAGCCACAGAGCAGGCACGTAGCTCTCTTCATCCGATCTGCAGAGACACTAGGTCACGCACTCGCGCTGGAAGCTAGTCGACACCCAAGTCCACACGAAATTAATTCAGTGGTCGTTGTCCTGGACTTCACCAGATTTACACAGTCGCTGCAGGGTCTCTTGTCCTTGTCTGCCATGTTGTGGTGGTGCGGTCTCCTTCAAAGCGTCTAATGGACTACACCTCCCTCTGCCCAGTCCTGTTTTGACAGTCAACATGAGCTGCAACAGCCGTGTCGCGTTTTCTCACCTTGACGAACGAGCGTCGCCTCTCCAGACGAGTAGTAGGGAATGGAATTGGACAAAGGGTGGGGGAAAAGGAGGGGGAGAAGGAGGGGGTAGGGTGCACCGGTGGATGGAGTTTGAGAGGTGGAGGGAGGGGAGACGCGGGGGTAAGGAGAGATGTTAGTTTTTCTTTGTGTATGCACATGACACATGCAGATGGCGTCGCCGTGTCACTATGACCTTCGCCGAAGGCCGCCATGCGATGGTGCTGCAGCCATATTGATTTCCTGCCGAACCTCTTCAATCAACTTCCATGCCAGTAGGTCATTAGGGAAACTGGCGAGGAGTGGGGCAAAGGTTGAAAAAGAAAAAAAAAAAAATGAAGGAGTGCGGGAAGATGGTATGAAGTTTGAAGGGCCACTCCAGGTCTAGACAGGATATGCTACTTCCTGCTACTGCTCAAATGGCAGAGTGAAATGCGATTGTGGTTATGTGATTCACTTCCTTTCATGTCTCCATTCGTATTCCTTTCAAATGCTGACGCTGAGGCCAGAGCGAAATGAATTGGTGCGAGAGCGTGTTGCTGTGACGTCTGTTTCTTTCATCCCCCTCCCCCCTCCCCTCCCGCCAAATATTTACTTGCATTTTGATGAGAAAGTGTAGCTCGCACATTTTCCTCTTCACTTGCTGTATTCTTCGCCTCATTCGTCTGCACCTGAGAATGTTTGCATTGGGGCACTCGTCTCTACTATTTCCGCATCAGTATGTCGTTCTCGTCTAGCACTACCTTTTTTAATGCGTGGGGTGTCCGGTTTTCAATGGCTTTTGCATCCTAATCTCCCGCACTGAATAGGAAACTATTCGGCCTTGTGCCTGTGAAAACACTGCCTGCACTTTATCAGTGAGAGTGCTCTTTGTTGCAACGCTGTCGGACTTTCTAATGACTGGAAGGATGGGTTGGGTAATTGGATGGTGGTGGGATGACATTCAGTTGCGTTTGCTCGCAAAGACGACGAGACAAGAAGGGGAGGAGGATCTGAGGTCAGTGCTGTGGTTGAGTTGCAAGGAAGGCAGTCGGGCAAGGGAAGATGCTGAGGCTTTCTGAAGAAAAGGTTCTTTCTGTGCGCGCGCGCGCGCGCGCGCGCGTGTGTGTGTGTGTGTGTGTGTGTGTGTGTGTGTGTGTGTGAGAGAGAGAGAGAGAGAGAGAGAGAGAGAGAGAGAGAGAGAGAGAGAGAGAGAGAGACAGAGACAGAGACAGAGACAGAGAGAGACACACAGAGAGACAGAAACAGAGAGAGAGAGAGAGAGAGAGAGAGAGAGAGAGAGGTCTCAAGTTTGCACATTACTTAGCTGGCATCTGGTACAGGATAAATGTTTCGGACATGTAAACCCCAGTGAGAATGATGAAATTCACTGCTGCTTGATGCCACAGCTTGCATGTCGTTAGAGCGCCACTAATCCACCAACTCAGCAACTTCTCCCCCCCCCCCCCCCCCCCCCTTTCCCCCTTTCAGCGTGCTGCAGCAGCCAAAAATGACTACAGATCGGGTGTTCATTCGTCCTGCATATCTGTCTCTCTGTCATTAGGTGGTTGCTGGCTTGCATGATTCAGTAAACAACCAGAAAGTAAACATTCAGAGCGATTTGAGCTCACAGGCCTTTTCCAAGAACGCATAGGGCGCCAGGTCTGCGTGATCTAACTGCACGAGGCGTCGTGTGGCGAAGCCATCATGGAAGATGATGAGTCAGTACATGTTGCTTTGAGAGAATGTGTGGTCAGGGCCTTGGACTCGCCTAGCCTGTCTTGAGATTATTCCCGTCTCTCTGGACAGTGGTTATTTCTTATCTGGCTGCCTCCACCAAGCAGGCCAGGAAAATTAAGTTGCAGGATGCGAGAGGCAGGATTGATCAGGTTTCTGGTTTTAACTGCTTCGTTCAGCAGCGTTCTGGAGCTAGTATTCTCCCTCCACCCACTCCCATCCTCATTCTCCTCCCTCTCTATGGCCACCACGTCCATGTCTGCCAGGATCGTGGAGAGTCGGGACAGTTCTAATGGCGCATTATTAGAGCACTGACTGCCCTGCAGTGTTCCATGCAATTGTCGACGTCATCAGTGTCCACGGGAGCAATCAATTTCTGCACAATTGAAGTTTCACACTTATTTTCGGAGTTTTTCCCCTCTCTTCTGGATCCACGCGTGCACGCAACACACACGTGTGTGAACACGCAAAATCAATATACCTCGTAACCATTTACATGCATGCTAGCACATGGGTGCACACATGTATATACACAATCATGCAGACATATACTTGCACGTGTGCCGGCGCGCAAGAACGCGCGCGCGCGATCTCGCTAGCTAGCACGCACTTACACACGCCCTGCAACATTCCGTCTGTGACCTTGTATCTCCGGGGAAATGACCTCAGATGACCTCAGCTTGGTCCAGAGTGACTGGTGTATGGTGCTTGTCAGTGTGTCCGAGGGTGATTTGCACTCTTCCCTTCGTATCCCCTCTTTCCTTGCTTTCTTCCTCAACACTCCCAACCTCCCCTCTCCCCCCCCCCCCCCCGCACCCCCCCCTCCACTTCCCACACTTTAGACCCCATCCTCTTAACGTCCCCCTCCCTATAACACCCCCCCCCCCCCCCGCTCCTCCCGCCCCCTCCAGCTCACAAGTGTTTGCCATCACACCACTCTGTGTCGGTATCCACTAGACTTCCCGAAGTCCTGGTTTCTGGAGCTAATATGAGCGTCAACCTGTCTGCCTTTAATATGGAGTCAACACCTATCGCCACTCCGTGATCGCCCTCAACACTCTGCTTGTCTGTATGTCGAGTGCTTCCATTTGTGCCAAGGTTTCCCTCCGAAAGGCAAACACTCATGCGTTTACTTTTTCCTGCAACATTATGACAACATTAATCTCTGTTTCGGAATTTGTTGATAAACTATTTAATCTTCTACTACCCTTCATCACCTTCCTTCTCTCTTTACGCACACACGCACACACACACACACACACACGCACAAACACCAGTCTGTCGTTAGTTATTCTTGTCTCTCTGTCTGTCTCCTTGTCTCTCTCTCTCTCTCTCTCTCTCTCTCTCTCTCTCTCTCTTTCTCTCTAAAGTTTTTTCAGTCATTCCTGGATAATCGACAACAATGTGTCCTATTCGATGGGTACGTTTCCAAGTATCTATATATATAAAACTCAAACGGTTTCGTGTCTGTGTATCTATCTGTGTATCTATCTATCCATCCAGTCTATGCGTTTGGCCGCTCGTGCACGGATCTCCACGAAATTTGGCATGTTGCTCCCCCGTGACTTGATGGGGGTAGTCGTCGCGTTTTGGAAGGTGTACCTCCGACCATTCCGGAGATATTCATTCTGGAACTTTTTAGTCATGGGACTGTTGAGGGCAAAGGGAGGCAACTCGGCTCCAACATGTGCTTCGTGATGCACGAGGTTTTACGGGTCCGAGCTCATCTCATCATGCGTTCATGTTTGGTGAATGTGATGTCATGATAAAAGGGAGGGGGGGGTGGGGTTGGAAAGTATCTACGGTACGGTTATTTAAGGGCTAGGGGGTAAGGTGATGCCGGGGGTGGGGGGGGGGGGTGAGGCCGGGGGGTGGGTTGGGGGTGGGAAATTATCTACGGTACGGTTATTTAGGGGGAGAGAGAAATGGAAAAGGTGGAAACGGGAAAAGGTGGAGACGGGTAAACATCTAGAGGTATTCTAAAAGCGGGTGTCCCACAGGGATCTGTACTAGGCCCCCTTTTATTCTGCTTATTCATAAATGACCACCCTTGCATGTCACAGATAGAAAGGTCTCATGTAACATGTTTGCAGATGATACAACGCTGTCTACCGCGGACAGCTCAACCGAAACTGTGGCAGATAAACTTCAAAATCATATGGTCCTCAACCCGTCCAAAACCAAGTATATGGTGATAACCACAAGGCAAAATCATCAACTACATCCTTTGTCACTCCCACTCTCACTTGATGCAGGGCCGATAGAAAAGGTGAAAGAACACAAAGTGCTTGGGGTGATGATTGACGAACAGTTAGACTGGAACTCACACATAAATCTGATGTGCAAAAATATTTCAAGCAATATCTTTCTACTGTCAAAGCTGAGGCACTTTGTAGACACGGAAACCTGCAAAATCTTTTTCAGTGCCCACATCGTATCACACATCAATTACGCATCAACATTGTGGGATAACTGTAGTGAAGCTAATTTGAAGAGAGTTAATTCACTATACAGAAGAGCTTCTAAGCTTATGATCCCAAATAAATCTCTCAGCACTGAAAAGAAAATGGAAATGCTTGACATTTTGCCTCTCCATAAGCATCTGCAGCTCAATAAGTGTGTGCTTGTGAAAAAGGTAAAAGATGGCCGAACACCAGAATATCTAACCAAACTATTTGAGCAGTCATCATTCAGAGGACATGACAAATTTCTCCTGCCTCAGCCTCGCATCGATTTGTTCAAATCGAGCCTATCTTACTCTGGGGCTGCTCTGTGGAATACACTGCCTGATGACATAAAATGTATCAAGTCTTTGCCTATGTTCAAAGACAAAATTCGCACTATTCTCAGGCATCATCCTATGACATAGTTTTCCATGCTTTCATCTGACGTCTAGACAGTGGAACGGCTAAGTGTGTATCCTACATTGTCCATTCTTCACATATGCTTACTTCAGGCCACCCCTGGCTGAACTATTGGAGGGGTTCCGGCTGATTGGGGTGGGGGAGTAGGGGAGGGAGTGTACATCAAGAGGCTTTGGCCTACATGTATGTTATTTGTTTTTAACATTTGGATGTTTAGAAAATTGTTTTTATGTATATGTCATTGTAGTTACTTCAAGTTCCATATTTAAATTTTGCTTCTCTGGTACACTATCTACCCATTTTAGTATGTTTAAGAAATTGTACATGTATAATTCTTGCGATAATTATACTCTCTCTCTCTCTCTCTCTCTCTCTCTCTCTCTCTCTTCTCTCTCTCTCTCTCTCTCTCTCTCTCTCTCTCTCTCCCTCCCTCCCTCCCTCCCTCCCTCCCTCCCTCCCTCCCTTTCCCCCACCCTCTCTCTCCCACCCACCCACCCTCTTACTCTCATTCTCTCTTCCCTTCCTCCCCCTTCCCCCAGCTCCCCCCCTCTCTCTCTCTCTCTCTCTCTCTCTCTCTCTCTCTCTCTCTCTCTCTCTCTCTCTCTCTCTCTCTCTCTCTCTTTCTCTCTCTCTCACCACATTTGAATATTTTGCCTCAAGGGCTGAACGTAAGAAAGGCACTACTGCCTAATTCACTACACTTGTAAAATAAAGTTCGTTCTCTCTCTCTCTCTCTCTCTCTCTCTCTCTCTCTCTCTCTCTCTCTCTCTCTCTCTCTCTCTCTCTCTCTCTCTCTCTCTACCTCCCCTCTCCCGTCAGCGGGTTTTATATTTACCCCCTGGGATCTCGGAGAGCTACCGAAGTGGCTTCCACCAAAAAACCTAATCAAGGTGGAGATGCTTCCCAACACTCGAAGTGTCCATCTCTGATAGAGGAACGAGATGGTCCCACTTGGATAGGCCAGGCCAGGTGCTGTATCTGGTAACCTTGGCAACGGGGTTGGGGATGAGGAGGCCCAGCTACCCCATCTGCTGACGCGCCCTGTGCGCTGTGTGGAGTTATCACGGTGTGAAGTTATCGCCTTGTAGAGGGGAGTGCTCGTCGTGCCTGGCTTAGCCAAGGGTGAATACTGCCGAAGAGATTTAAGCGTCCTCCATTCGTTTTCTGTTTCCCTTCCTACTGCTCTCGAAATCTGACGTGAATCTACGGGTTTTGAAGTGATGGAGAGATATGCCAAATGTATCCACTGATGATCTCGCTGTTTGTAAATAAGTCGACAGGGAAGTCAAATTTAGCTCAGGAAATGGAACAGATTTCGGAATGGGTGTATAACGTCAAGGGTGTCATAATGTTTGCAATGCCTGCTCTGATAAATCTGAGAGGTTCAAGGACCCTAGATACGCGTGTTTTATATCAGATAGGGGCCAAAAACGCCGGCAGCTGGAAGGGTGGTGTGACGTCATTCTCTACGGAATGGTAGAAACGTGCTGGGGATAGAGGTGGCTGTTGAGTCTAGTGAGGTGCACGGGCCCCTGCGGTGACATCATTGACTCATCGCTGCGCAACCCTGTGAATCATTGATCAATCACTTGGAACCCTTCCTGCCTGTCCTTTTCTCTCTCTCTCTCTCTCTCTCTCTCTCTCTCTCTCTCTCTCTCTCTCTCTCTCTCTCATATTGATTTTTAATGTATATGTCATTGTAGTTACGTCAAGTTTTATATTTGAATTTTCTTCTCTGGTACACTATCTACCCATTTTAGTATGCTTAAGAAACTGTACATGTATAATTCTTGGGATAAATAGACAGACTCTCTCTCTCTCTTTTTCTCTCTCTCTCTCTCTCTCTCTCTCTCTCTCTCTCTCTCTCTCTCTCTCTCCCTCCCTCCCTCCCTCCCTCCCTCCCTCCCTCCCTCCCTCCATCCCTCCCTCCCTCTTACTCTCATACTCTCCCCCCCCCCCCCAGCTCCCATCCCCCCCCTCTCTCTCTCTCTCTCTCTCTCTCTCTCTCTCTCTCTCTCTCTCTCTCTTACCACACTTGAATATTTTGCCTCAAGGGCTGAATGTAAGATAGGCACTACTGCCTAATTCACTACCCTTGTAAAACAAAGTTCGTTCGTTCTCTGTCTGTCTGTCTCTCTCTCTCTCTCTCTCTCTCTCTCTCTCTCTCTCTCTCTCTCTCTCTCTCTCTCTCTCTCTCTCTCTCTCCCTCTCCCTCCCCCTCTCCCTCTCCCTCCCTCCCTCCCTCCCTCTCTCTCTCCCTCCCTCTCTCTCCCTCTGTGGGTTCGGGGTAAGAATTGACCCACCGCGTCTCCCTACGCGATTCGTAAGAGGCGAATAACTAGGGACATCATGACTTGATTAGCGTTTACTCCAAACTGCTCTAAAATGTTTCGTGCTTAATGGCCTTACATAGCCTACAAAGGCTGATAGGCCGTAAAACACCAACCAACCCTCTCTCTCTCTGTCTTCTCCCCCCCCCCCCCCCCCCAATTTGTTCCCCATTTCATTCCCCATTTCATTGTTACAGCATGGAATTCCCTTCTCTAACCGCAGCAGGCTCCACACACACATATGCACAGACATACAAACACATGCACACACGCATTCATGCTCACACACATGTACACACAAACATGGACATATGCACACACGCGGGCGCACACACACACACACACACACACACACATCCCCACCTCACCCCTCCCTTTAGCCTTGTTCCAGCATCAATCATATAGTGGCATTTCCCAATTTTTTTCCTAATTAGTTTGGAATTACCACAGGAAATTCCATCATCTCTTTCCTCAAGGCTAGAATTAATGTCCCGACGTATTGATTTCTTGGTCTCAGGCTGGCCTAACCAGCCTTTGTTATTGGGAGTTTAGTCAGATATGCTTGCTCATGCCTTTCTGTAAATGAATTATGGACCATCTGGTAATATTTTTCAAGGAATTCATCATGAAATCTGTAGTATTGCCGACTTCAAGGTATTTGTTGAAGCTAGAAATTATCTTCTTAAAAAATTAAATCAGGAACATCTCTGTAATAAGCATGGAAAATACGATCAAACTATGCGTTACATCGATTATGGTGATCTTGATGTTAAAATGCAGGAACCATCGTGGTTGAGGTCTCCAAGATTTCCTCTAGTAGCTAGAAACTCCCTAAGGAGCGAAGCAGCAGACGGTCTTCAGAGGAAGAGCCCCCGTCGGCGAGTGTTTCGGCCGTATAATCTTCCTTACACTCTCGGGGGGGGGGGGGGGGGGGTGTTGGACACCTGGACTGACCTCCAGGTGTCCGTCTTTCTGCCACTGTATTTGATAGGGGCGGGGAGAAGCAATCGGAATTAAGCATCTTGCTCAAGGATGCAACTCTAGGATCCGAACAGTTTCGAACACCGCACTGCCAACTGCAGGTCCAGCGCGCTACCGCTCGGCCACAGAGCTTCGCAGGGAAAGTGCTCCCTCATTGGCAGTTCTTTTTCTTCGGTTTGAGATCGCGCCTGTCCCCCGCTCGGCCCGGGGGGCCAGAGGCATGCTACGTGACCTCGCCCGCTCGAATGGCCACGGCGGGTTATTGGGTCGAGGAATGTGCCAAGGTACTGGCAAGAGGACCATTCTCTTGGTCTTTGCGGAGTGGAGACCAATGTCTGGTCGCTGCCCTGTCTTTTTAATCTCTGCGGGGTACCGGCTTTGCCCTTTCAGATCAGTTGCTATTGTCCAGTCTTGTGCAGCTGTAAGGACGCCGGATGTTGCCGTTTTCCTGCGCACTGCGTTTCCCGACTCTCCGGCCCTCACGAACTTCTTTTGCGGTGGGAGCCCTTTTTCCTCGGCATTAGCGTGCCCTATCGCATCCTCCGCTGCTTGGGCCAGGTGGTGGAGAACCTTGTTGTGGCGCCAGGTGTACCGTCCAAGGCCCAGGGCCACGCCACACGCAGACAGGACATGGTTGAGTCTGTTTCACACCACAAAGCTGACAGTTGGTGTCTGATGTCTTTCCCCATCTGGCCAGATTCGCGTTGGTGGGTAGCAGATCATACGTAGCCCTAATTATGAAATCCAGCCACATTGGTGCCATGTGCCAGAAGTCTCTCCAGGACAGCTTTCTTTGCTCTGCTGCGTCCCAAGTTGTCCATTGGCCTTGCTGTGCCTGCTGCACGGCTGCAGCTACCCTCATCTTTTACAGTGTTTCTGCAAAGAAAATGATCAAATTAGTTATGGGAGACCTGCTGCTTTTAATTCTGAACAGAGTGAATTTTATTTTGAAGTTCAGTTTTTCTTTCTGTAATGCACCCCGCTACTGCAATGCATGTTCAGAGAATGTCTACAGGGGACGATGACGTCATTGCCGGCTTGGATATGTCCAAATTGAAGAGGTCTGCCTCAAGCAGGCAGCCCAGCTGTTGGGGTCAAGCCATAGGACAATTTGTAGTGACGCAGGCAGCGCGGCACAACCCCCCCACCCCCACCCCACCCCCCCAACCCCGCCCTCTGGCTGATAAGGCAGGAATGAAGAACATCCCGGAGCTACCAGGAATTACCTTAGTTACCTCCCTTTGTGGATGAAGATGACCTCCTTCTCCCCAACCCCTCCCCTCCACCTTCCCAACCCCTCCCCTCCACCCCCACCCCATCTGCCTCCCCCTCACACCTCCACCCCACCCTCCTCCACCTCCTATCTTTGCATTTCTCTTTACCCTCTCTCTCTCTCTCTCTCTCTCTCTCTCTCTCTCTCTCTCTCTCTCTCTCTCTCTCTCTCTCTCTCTCTCTCTCTCTCAAATTCTAGCATCTTCTATAAACAGAAACCCAACACACACACACACACACACACACACACACACACGCACACACGCACACACGCACACACACACCATGTAAACTATATATATGTTATGCTGAAATCTACTATACAGCATATGCCATTAGCCTCCCTGATAACCTCATGCTGAATAAATAATAAAGGATGCATTACTATTAAGTGTTGGAATGCAGTTTATGTGTGTGTCTGATTTGTTGTGTGTTTCTCACTTATAAACCTTCTAATTCAGTATTTCTTGCAGCAATGTTTGTGTTTATTGTGCTGCCTCTTTTAACCGTCCTGGCAGAAAATTAGTTTATATGTTACAACACTACTGTTCTCATTTAAACTCCAGTTATTAGTGATGATTATTTATCGTTTGTTTATCACTTTTGTTTTGCAGTATGATGCTATCAGAATCAACCAGATCTACGAGCAGTCCAGATGGTCGCTTATGGCAGAGGAGATTGACTGCACAGAGGAAGAGATGATGATGTTTGCTGCCCTGCAGGTGGGCTCTTAGTTTTGTATCTCTTTTTCTCTCCATCTCTGGATGATCAGTCAGCCAGTGTCAGTGATGGTCCAAAGCTATGTTGGTCTCAAAGCCATACAATCTGTCTAATAATACATCCCTTTCTCTTTCCATCCATCTGCTAGCATCTCTTTGTTTCAGTCTATAGTGTGTGTGTGTGTGTGTGTGTGTGTGTGTGTGTGTGCAAGCGTGCTCTTGCTCTCTCTCTCTCTCTCTCTCTCTCTCTCTCTCTCTCTCTCTCTCTCTCTCTCTCTCTCTCTCTCTCTCTCTCTCTCTCTCTCTCTCTCCCCCTACCCCCTCCCCCACCCCTACCCCCTCCCCTCCACCAATCCCCTGCAACGGGCAGTATCTGTCTCTGTGTGTTTGTGTGTGTGTGTGTATGTGTGTGTGTGTGTGTGTGTGTGTGTGTGTGTGTGTGAGAGAGAGAGAGAGAGAGAGAGAGAGCACACCAACAGAAAGGGGGTGCAGGATTGCAGCTCCAAGAAGCTGGTCACACAAGGCTGTTGTGTGTCTGTGTGCAGTGCTGACAGATGGAAGGGTTAGCAATCAGCCCAGCTTGAGCCATTCCATTTCATGACTGCCAGGCCAAGATATAGAGTGGGACTTGTTTTTACATTACTGGAAAATGGCTGCCTTTTATCAGAGCAGTGTCATTTACAGTGGAACTAATAGAAACCTGATGTTGCACTTGCACAGTATGATGTTTTGATGGGACTTGCTCGCTTGTCTGCAAACAGGATCTGGCACAATGAGACACCAGGGAAAAGGGTTTTACGTGTCATGGTCTGTTGAGTTTGTTTATGAATATTGCCATATTATGAATTTACTCAAATTAAATTGAGCATTTAATGTCCTGAATTCTTTTGAAACCAAAATTATGTTTTGCAGCATTCATGTTTGCACAAAGAAGATGTCTGTCTTTGTACTTGAAACAGTATTAAAGAACATTATGCTGCATTTACTCATGACACAGTTTTACTATTGCATGCCATACTTCTGTTGTCTTTCTAAAAATTATAATGGTGGATTTGAGAAAGATCTTAGGGCTAGCTCCGGAAATAGTGTTTGGCTCTGATGTGATATTTTGTTGCAGACGAAGAAAATTGTTGAGGAAGAGTGGGATAATGCACCAATGATGGAGTTGTTTGGAAAAAGATCATTTTAGATGCACATAAGTATTTCCCAGAATCTGCCATTATATTTCTCTTGATCCCTTTGAAAAAGATACAACAGAGGTCGGGGGTGGGGTGGGGGAGTGACGTGGCATATGAACAGCCTCACTACTGCCATACTTTTTTGAAGGTTGGTTATTCACCAGTACCCATAAAATCATGCCTGATGTATAACAGGCAGTGTGTACTTATCCACAGTGAAAGGGCTGATGTCCTTTTCAAACCTGCTGAAATTTGCTGCAGACACACAACCAACAGGGGTGCCTGAGTTTGTACTTATCTACCTGTACAGTGAAAAGGCTGATGTCCTTTTCAAACCTTCCGAGATTTGCTGCAGACACACAACCAACAGGGCACCGTGAGTTTGACCGGGTGCATGTCTGTGCACAGTTCCAGGTGCAGCTGCAGGCAGGAATGCCACAGCCAGACCTGGACTTCTCGTCAGCCACAGCCAACCACACACCTGGTGCAGAAGATGACGACATTGATGCAGCCCTTAAAGACCTGCAGGAGTCACTAGAAGGCAGCAGTCTCTCCACGCCAGGGGACATCACCCACATCCCAGAGCTGGCCGACTACGTCAAGTTCTTCAAGTGAGTTGAGATGCTTGGTAATCCCTCTGATAGTTCATGGAACAGATTCATGTGTAGATGGGAGCTCTAGTAAGAGTGTTCCATTCTTGTCAGGATCTTCAAGTGAGTTTAGATGCATTGGTGATCCCTAAAGTAGTTCTTGAAACAGATTCATGTGTAGATGGGAGCTCTAGTAAGAGTGTTCCATTCTTGTCAGGTTCTTCAAGTGAGTTGAGATGCTTGGTGATCCCTAAAGTAGTTCTTGAAACAGATTCTTGTATAGATGAGTTCTAGTAGGGTGTTCTATTCTTGTCAAGTTCTTCAAGTGAGTTGAGATGTTTCATGGTTCTAAATGTAGTTCTTGAAACAGATTCTTGTATAGATGAGTTCTAGTAGGGTGTTCTATTCTTGTCAAGTTCTTCAAGTGAGTTGAGATGTTTCATGGTTCTAAATGTAGTTCTTGAAACAGATTCTTGTGTAGTTGAGTTCTATTTGGGAGTTCCATTCTTGTTAAGTTCACCAAATAAGTTGAGCTGTTTTACAATCTTTCAAGTAGGTCCAGCTGTGTTGAATTTGAGTAGATCTATATTTTGTCAAGTTGCCAATGTATGTGTTGTCAAAGTAGGTCTAGGTGATGTCGAAGAAGTCCCAGCCGTGTCAGGCTCCTCAAGTAAGATGGGCCATGTGTGCTGATCTTCAGTGTGTTCTAGCTTCATAGATATTTTTGACTGTTTTAGGGAGTAGTCAAGTTTTACCTGCTCTGGAAAGCTCGCTATCTCACACTCTTTAAATAAATGTAGCCCTGTCAAGATCTTCTGAGGGGTCACACAAAGTGCCTCAAGAAATTCCCATTTGGTCAAGTTCTTCACCAGGATCTGGTGGCTGCTGAGTTCTTATGATTGAGCAGTTCCTACTCTGTTGAGCTCTTGAAGTATATCTAGTTCATGGTACATAAGTTCATACAATTCAAGCCAGTTCACTTCTGAAAAATGTACAGTTGAGACTTTGGCTTGAGCAGTGATAGATTATTCCTTGTAATGTGGTTTTATGGACTGTTTTATATCTTGATCTGGTAGTTCCGATGCCCCTCTCCATAAGGGTTGGATTGCTTGAGCTAAGTGCAGACGATGATGTGCATTGATTAGCATGAGATGTATCATTTCTGTACTTGGAGCTAATCATCATTGTTTTCCTGGACGTGAAGTTTTGCACCCCATTATCTTTCAAGGATACACCTTGAGAGGTAGTTTTTCTTCTCTTTTTCCTGTTAGCCATAGAGAAAGGAATATCAGAAGTGTCATTTCTATCAGTCTCAGTGGAATAAAAAGATATAAAGAGGATGTTTATTATCTCACTCCCAGGCTGAAAATAGTTTTTTCCCTTCTCTCTCTCTGTCTCATGCTTGCTTTCTTTCTATCTGCCTGCACTTGCTGGTTGAAGTGGGGGGTGGGGTGGGGTGGGGGGGAGTGAAGCGGAGGGGCAGGTGCTGGGGATGGAAAGCTTGTCTGAAATGGCCGGGCTATTTTCATCTCTGGGGATATTGACTGAAATGGCCCATCCTCCACAGATTTTCATGATGATGGCTTGGATGAGATAACAGCCCATCATATAACGGTGTTCACCCAGGGCATGATAAATCTTGTCCAAGTCTGGATCCAGCGGCGGGCAGATTGGAGAGAGAGGTTGAGGCTGGTGTAATCCCTGACCAGCTTGTTGTCCTTCCTTGCACATTGTGACTGAATTGTGTCTGCTGCAGCATTGGAGACTCAGGCAATCATTACATTTGACTTGCACTTCTCCAGCTGTCTGAGTTGTTTTGTATGTGTTGCAGGCAATCTCTTGCTAGAAGCTGAAAACTGCATTAGTGTTTCAAGTGTTTGGCTTTATGTTAGTTAATCTGATAGGATTAATCTGCGCATGGCAAACTTTCATTTTTCGTGAATAGTTGATAATAATTAAATACAGACTGCAGCTTCGGTATTCAACTTGTAGGAAAATGCATTAATCTTTGCCAAAATGATGTAAAAACTTGGACTCCATTTTATTTTGTAAGCATTTTCAAGCTCAATTGAGATGAATTGTCATGAGAGCTTTTTTCAGAGATCATTAGGCTTGATCCATGATGGTTGCACGGGACTTCTGATGCTGTGTGCCTGGCAGTACCTCTGCCCTTTGTGCAGCACAGGCTGTGTTTATTTCTGTGCACTGGCTGCACATGTTGCCTGGCATGCAGTGTGTACATGAGGGGGTCTGCCCGCAATGGGCCTGCCTCAGTCTGGCCCCGTAATCCCCATGTGACGCTGCTTGTTGACCTTTTGGGATGGGAGAGTACACAGGCATGTAGGCAACTTGCAGCTGGTGCAGTGTGCCTTGTATACCAGTCACCAGCAACCCGCACACACACCCACCCTCTCTCTTTTTCCCTTCTCTGAGAGTCTAGGTCATTTTAGCCGAGTTTGGAATATTATTTTTCTGACATGAGATTTCTTTTCTTGCGTCCCAAACACGAACTTTTCAAAATAAGCAAGGCCTCCTGCTGGTGAATAAGTCATTGCAGATGAGGTGAATGTTCGTGTTAATTGCTGGAGATATATTCTACCCATTTCCTCAGCTGTCAGGCAGACCAAAGTGGGAAATTTTGTTTAATGCTCGCGATTCATATCATGGGCGTAGAGTCCTGTAAAAGGAACGCTGCCCTTGTTGATGCACATAAGTGTAACATACTTCCAGAGTTGCTGGCTATCCCCTCTCCAGCAGGAACCCCTGGCCACGGGGCTTTCAGGGCTTCCTCCTGTAGCTCAGCCAGGGGCAGCCCCTAGGGGCCAAAGAGGCCACCAAATAGCATTGGGAGAGAGTCAGATCATTCAGATCCATCTGTGTGTTCAAACCATGCTTGAAGATGGAGCCCAACTGATGGAAAGTAAAGAGAAAAGCCAAAGCACTAGGCATCCTGTGTCCAAAATAAAAGTTGTTGCTTCTATAGGCATGCTGATCATGGGGTTCTCACTATGGCATAGGATAGGCAGGGGATGGTGTGTGTGTGTACACGAACACACAGACATACACATACACACACACACACACACACGCACACACACACACACACACACAAAACACAAGCATACACACAACACATGCCTACACACACATGCACACACACACGCACGCACAGACACACACACACACACACAGACACACACACACACACACATGTACACACACACACACACGCACACGCACACACACACATGTACACACACAGACACACACACACACACACCACAGACACACACATACACAGACACACACACACACACACACACACACGCATATGCACACACACACATACATGTGTACACACACACACACACACACACACACACACACACACACACACACACACACACACACACACTCACACACCTACATGCACAGAGGCTGAGGTTCACATTCTCCAAGAAGCTATGAATTACTGTGTGGCATTGGCAGATACTTTATGTTTTTAGAAAAGTCATGCGTGAGTAACTATGAATTAACATATATTAAATGATATGTATACTGTATAATAAAAATATGTAGAACATATGGTTTGAGCTGGAAGTGTTGTGAAGGCAAGTAAAAAACTTGGGACAACTATCACTACAGATGCCAGATTCACCATCATTGTTGTCACCTTGTGTAAAACTCTAGCCTGACCTTCTCTCTCTCTCTCTCTCTGACCCAGGCCCAAGAAGCTGACACTGAAGAGCTACAAACGCTACTGGAGCACCTTCAAAGACACCTACATGGCACTGTACCGAAACAGGGAGGAGGCCTCAGGCCCTCCAGTCCTGAGGATCAATGTTCGAGGTGAGTGTGAAGGGCCAGTGGTTAAAACACTTCCCCTTGGGACTGGCAGGTGCGGTGTTCGATGCAGCACGGATCCTAGAGGTGTATCCTTGGGCAAGGTGCTCAGCCCCGCATTGCCTCTCCTACCAAGGAGTAAAACCAAGTACTGGGTGCTGTGCAGTGGTGACCGGGAATGAAAATTCCCAAAAACAAATTCTCATATAATTGAGCAAAAGAAAACGTTATCCTGTTGTTATTATTATTATACTGCAAGTCATGACTTTGCACAAATGGAGACTGTTCACTGCTGCATTAGTTTGTTAGCCTGGAGAAATCTTCCCTGTTATGCTTTTGGTTGGGAACCCTTTATGATGTTGAATACTTGTTTGGATGCTGTGTGTGTGTGTGTGTGTGTGTGTGTGTGTGTGTGTGTGTGTGTGTGTGTGTGTGTGTGTGTGTGTGTGTTTATATCAGGTAGTCACATGTTAATTTTAGGAGTTTAAGTAGGTATGTTGATTTTCTAAGTAATGAAAAGGAAGACAACTTCTGTGTGTACATTGCACTGTTGTTTTTATTCATTTAATGACAGCTCTGAACTCCAGGGCCTCTTTCACATAACTATCAGTCATAGGTAGAATTTGCCGTTTGTCAGAGTTGAATACGTAAATGTTCTGGATTACACCATGTAAGAACTGATTATTTGTTAAGAACCCCTTAGATAACTGGTCAAGAGAAATAGTGTTGATTGCATTTGTGCTTGTTTGTTCCACAGGGTGTGAGGCTCTGCCTGACGTGAACCTCAGTGCCAAGAAGTACGGCATCAAGCTGTTTGTGCCGGGGGCGGAGGGAATGACGGAGATCCTGCTCAGGTTTGAAATGGTACGTACGTACTCACGCTAGGACACGCCACTCTAGGCGAAATCGAAAAGCCGTAGTAGTGTAAGGGAGGCAACTCTTGTCGGCTTCTCATGGTCGGCCAGTCTCAAAAACTTGGCTGGTAGCCTCTGAGTTGTATCGTTTTCGTCGTCGAATTTGACAGTGTCGTTTGAATTTTGGTTGTGCCATGGTCTGTTTTTTTCTCTCTCTGTTTGTGTTTGTTTGAGAGAGAGAGAAAGAGAGAGAGAGAGAGTGAGTGTGTGTGTGCCCTTGCTTTGCATTTTGATGTTAGAAATGAGTTTTTCATTCCTCACTTTAGGTAATGATGATGTACTGACTCATCTTTGAACAACTTACATGTGTTCTAGGAAAGCCCGAGCACACATATTCGAATGATAGCACATATTAATTCAAATGAGGTTTATCTGTGACTATGCTGATTTTTCTGCTGTCTGGTCCTCAAAATAGACTATAAAAACTGTATAGGACATTCACTTTTCCAACCCTTCTCTCATTGTATGTAAACAAAAAGGTAACTGAAGCTATTCTGGAACACATGAGTACATACCCATAGTGTCAGTCACACAAGCTCTCCCTCCCTCCCTCCTTCTCTCCCCCCCCCCCTTCCTTCTCTCCCTCCCCCTTCCTTCTCTCCCTCCCCCTTCCTTCTCTCCCTCCCCCCTCCCTTCCCTCTCCCTTCCCTCCCTCCCTCCCTCCCTCCTTCCATCTCTCTCTCTCTCTCTCTCTCTCTCCTCTCTCTCTCTCTCTCCTCTCTCTCTCTCTCTCTCTCTCTCTCTCTCTCTCTCTCTCCCTCCCTCCCCCCTCCCTTCTCTCCCTCCCCCCTCCCTTCTCTCCCTCCCCCCTCTCCCTTCCCCCTCTCCCTTCCTCCTTCCATCTCTCTCTCTCTGTCTGTCTGTCTGTCTGTCTGTCTCTCTGTCTCTCTCTCTCTCTCTCTCTCTCTCTCTCTCTCTCTCTCTCTCTCTCTCTCTCTCTCTCTCTCTCTCTCTCTCTCTCTCTCTCTCCTTCCCCCCATCCCTCACCACCAGGATGAAATAGACTGTGAAACTATTCCGGAGCGACTGCACTGTGTTTCCAGGAGGAGCAGTACTGCCGGTGGATGGCTGCCTTCAAGCTGGCCTCCAAGAGCAAGACGATGGCCGACGCATCCTACGAAGGCGAGGTGACAGCTCTGCAGACATTCCTGGCCATGCAGCGTCCTGCCACCACCCCCGCCATCACGCCCAGCTCCAATGTGGACATCCATCCTGAAGACTTTGTGGCACCGCGCTTCTTCAAGAAGGTCAAGTCCAAACAGGTGAGGGTGATGCTTTTTCCTTTTCATGTTGCAATACTTGATTCTTCTGTTCAATAATTTTTCAATCATCCTGAGTGTATTTGGTACTTTTTGAGAATGTACATTTTACTATTGGGGGTCACCATGAATGAATGAGAATTTTATTAGATCTGCACACATTTTGATGAAAGTGTTGAATGACAGTGATATGTTGGGAATGTGTTGCTCAGGTTGCGTGGTAAGGCTTCCTTGCTGAAAGTTCCAGTAATGGAATAATAAATCGAAAGGTGACCGCTCATGTTTGCCATCTACTAAAAACTGCATTCTAGTTGTCTGAATTTGAAGAACCAGAAACAATTTTAATACATCAGAATGTTTGTTTTGATTACGATGTTGATGACGATGACGATGATGATGATGATGATAATAGGGAGTCATAGAGCGTCCTTCAGGAATTCCGGTTCAGAATAATCTGATATGTAATGAGGATGCGCACGCATCACGCATCACGATCACGATGTATGGAATCGAATTGGGTCATATTTCACAAAATAGCCGTCTGACGATTAAATAACCATACATTTAGCATCAGACTTTCCATTTACCCATAAAATAAGGCAAGCATCGCATAACTTGATGTTTTGATTAACTAGTAAGGAAAATCGAGCAATTTAAAATGTGAAGCGTGACATCTTTTGGGTCGCCATAGTCGAAGCAGTTGGTCGACTAAACTCCGCCTGAAATGTTTACTGTTTGTCAGTCAAGCCATTTAATTTTACAAATCAGCAGTTGAAACGACATGGTATCATTTTCTTGTGATTACAGTAACGTTAGGACAACGGAAGAATGCAAAAATACTCACCGAACAGGAGTCTGGCAAAGCGTCCGTTTTGAAGGAATGCGTTCAGGCAAAACTTGTGAATTACCATATCGCAGAAACCGGATGTCACGTGACAGCACAAGGTGTGACGTAGAATGCAAGAATGCCTCATTACGATAGAAGATTATTCTTAACCGGAATTCCTGAAGGACGCTCTACGTCTCTCTATTGATGGTGATTGTGTATTTTGTTGTCGTTGCTGTTGTTAATGCATGCTGTGTGTGACAGCTGGTGCAGCGCATCATGGAGGCCCACACCAACGTGCGTGACCTGAGTCTGATGGAAGCCAAACTTGCCTTCATCAAGGCATGGCAAGCCTTGCCTGAGTTTGGCATCACCTACTTCATTGTCCGCTTCATCAACAGCAAGAAGGAGGTGGGTGATATCTCCTGCTCGTGTGATGGGGACTCTCAGTGATATGTGAACGAGGAAACAGAAATTGCAGTGGTTTCTAGAACATGTTTTCAAGGCTTAACAAACATGGATGGTGTTTGTCCTTCAGATCCCGTGTATTTTCGTTTTAGTTCGAACAGGTTTGCTGTTACATGTAGTTTAGCTAGAGAGTTCACTGATCTCCAATTCATACCTTCTAACAGAATGAATATGCAAATTTAGTTTTGGTTTGGTTTTGGTTTTCACATCGTCCCAGTCAGAACCTTAGCAATATATCCTAGAGTTGCATAAAAAAAAAGTTATAGTGACTGTTGTGGACCTTTGCCTAAAAAGACTTGTGTGCATTACTGATGAGCCAAAATCATGGAGTAATTGTGTATTTTATTTTTTGTTAAGCAGAAAAGACATTTCTGTTAACTAGCAAAACATTTTTCTGGAAGTTTCTTTTACCTACTCACTATAAAAGGTTTACATTTCCAATCAGATCGTGCATCCATCTGACCATGTATGTCCATGTCTGAAAAGATTTAAGTACTTTACTGATGCACAATTATTTTGTACCTTTGAAGCAGAAGATAGGCATTTCTGTCAATGAAAAAAAAATCTTCTATCAGCTCTCTGTAAGTAATGAGCATTTCCATTCCGAGAATGTGCACCTGACTTACCATGTTGCTCCCTGTCTGTGCAGGAACTGCTGGGTGTGGCCAGTAACCGCATCATTCGCATGGACATGAACACCGGGGACTCGATGAAGACCTGGCGCTACAACAATCTGCAGTCATGGCATGTCAACTGGGAGGTGGAGAACATCATCCTGGAGTTTGAAGGCGAACGTGTCACCTTTGCCACGCCAGGCATCAACTGCAAAGTCATTCATGAGATGATTGGGGGCTACATCTTCCTGTCCATGAGGTCCCAGGACAAGAACCAATCGCTGAACGAGGAGCTCTTCCACAAGCTTACTGGAGGCTGGACCTCGTGAAAGAAGTGCTTGGTCTCCCTCAAAACACCCCAGCCCCAAACAACTATAGTGCCTGCTCCCTGTCAAACTGCACTCCTTACCTGCAGTGAAGAGAGTGCTGAAGCTACCTACTTCTGTTGTTGTTGCTGCTGCTGCTGCTGCTGTTGCGATACATGCCAGATTCTCAAGACTGTGGTAGAGACTCCCATGGCCAGAAATAATAGTGTGGTTTGCATGGTTTGAGGGGTGGCTGCTGAATTTTGGCACAATTGCTGTCATATTCTGAGGTGGTAGTTGCTAATCTCTTCAAAAACCGGTTTGTAGGAAGAAAGACAAATTCTGTTCAGTTTTTACTAGCGAGCCTTGCCAGTTAGTGACCTAGAAAAGGAGACTGATGTTGGGTCACAGTTTTCATGCCAAATGTTGATTGATCTTCATTGAGGTGGGGAGGGGAAAATTGTGCGCATATATGTTCGTTGTTAACCACATCTGGCAGAGCAACAGAATGCATTGGGTCTAATCTGTTAGAGCTTCAATCTACGCTTCTTGTGATATGTGCAGCAGAATGCTTACATCTACAGAGGGTTCCTTCCCTTAGGACATGTGGAACCCTGCTGATTCCTGGCACTCTGCTGGGACTGTCTTGCCTGCAACAGGAAGGGTCCCCAGCCTGGCCCAGATGCAGACAAAAGGTGTTGTGTGGTGGACAGTAGCTAGTGCATGCCTCGTGAGCTGTATTGTAGCCTTGCAGAGAGAGACAAAACACAGACTGACTGGCCCTGTCAGGTAGTTGAGCCATCACACTCGTCTGATCCACATGCCCTCGGTAGCACAGACCTTCCAGGGATGGACACAGAGGACCCGACGTCATGTTTGGGAAGAAACGTGAAGAGGATTTCTGTGATAAAAAAACTCTCAGCCAAATGGATGTATGGTGGCATCTTGGTAGTATGGCTGGCAGTCCTGCGCTGTACAGATCCAAGCTTGGAGATCAGCATGAAATGCGAGATGTGCTGCCAAGTGCTACTTTGTAAAGACACAACGTGTGCTCCTAATTTGATATTTTTATGAGAGGTTAGTACTAACTCGTTTTAAATAGAAGCTGTATTTACGTGTCCCTGTGCTTTTTTAAAATACAGATTGTATATTGAGTGATACATAGCTTATGGGTTTTGAGGTGTTTTTGATAGACTGGACGAAATTGGTATGTGACGATAAAACTCCTCAACTACAATGATGTAGCAACATAAGCAAGATGATGGACATAAGCAAGATAAAAATAATATAGGCTATATTTGTTTATAACACGTTGAACTTCTGCAATCACACTTTTACCTACTATTGTATTATATTGTTCAATACTTTCCTGTAGATGTTGAAATTTGATATGAAATGAAATATGCTATTAGTTATCCATGCGTTATTCTGGATTGTGTTTTGGCAAATTTGGGGCATCTGGTATGACATGATGCTTCTTTGCTATTGGAATAATCATTATTATCATTATTATTTTGACACTTCCTTGAGGAGTGGTCTCAGAGAAGATTTGATGGAGCTTAGTTCTGTTTTTGGTTTTTTGGTGGATCTGGTTTTTACCATGTGAATGGGAGGGTTGTTTTGTCCTCTAGGACAAAAGAGGTCTGTTTTTCCTGTAGTGGGTACTGGTAGCTTGGCTTGTGATAGATGTCGGAGTATTGAGAGCAAAAACAGCTGGAGTGTTCAGAAGCTATTGGGAGACGGATAGGAAAAGGCCTCGTGATCCACCATAATCAAAGTCTGAAGTGCTGATCAGTCCTCCAAGCCGTAATTGCAATTCCAAGAGAATAATGGAAGCAACTCATCCAGCATGTTAGGCCTTTAAGATAAGTGCTGGAAAATTGCAAGTTCCACAGAGAAAGTGAACAGGTGTGCAGAGAAAAACTGCATCAGTTTGAGATTGAACATTTTGAAGGATCACCTCTGCAGAACTTGAGAGTTGGTATTGCTTCATCAGTTTTCTCAGCAGATAATTGCCTCACATGCTGGTTGCACTGCGTGATGCATAGAACACTTACAGAGAATGTGCAGTGCCTAAGGAAGTTCACACTTCAGGCTGGATGCCAGAAGAGAAGGAATGGAGGCCAAGAGTCGGAGAAGGACAGAAAGGGACTGGACTTGTTCAAACACAATGACCTTGTCTGCCCACTGCTTCTATATGTGGATTTGCATGGGTTTGTTCAGCTTCCAGGGCTAAGTACATACCAGCTTGAGAGAAAATGCCAAAACTGATTGATCTTGTGCAAATAAGGGTGAGTCATTTTATTTATTTATTACTGGTACAGTGGTAGATGGAGTTGTTATAGAGTATAGGCGTGGTAAGCATTTTATGTATCCATGACTGTTTTTCCGCATCATCAAGATATCTGCAATGTTCTGATGTTGGTCCAGATTTCTGGGGATTTTTAAATGGTGCTGCTGGCGTATGATACAGTTTGTTGCATGTACATATAGTGTATGGACTCCAAAGTTCTTGTGTAAAGTTGAATACTATTAGCAATATGGTCTACTTCTCAGTGTTGGGACTGTGTTACGATGCTTCTAATGGAAACTTTGCCGAGCTACTCTCATGTGACAGCATGGACAAATTAAATACTCCAGGCTGAGAATATCAGTAGCTGCCTTTGCCCTGCTTCCTTTCTCATCTCCCCCATTTTTGTGCATCTCATCTCATCGGGTCTGATCACAGCCAAGGCAGTGTTGCAGAGGATTATTCAAGTATGCAAGCAATGGACATAATACATGCAGCATAGGACCTGTTCATGAAATAAAAATAAAGGCATTTTCAGACATCATCTGAGTGCTTGGTTTTCTTTCACTGTTTTTTCCCCTGGGTAAGCTGAGCCAACTTTTTGCAATCTGTTTTGTGTATGAAACTAGAACATAATTTTGTACATGAGCTATCCTTCATTGCTGTCTTTCGGTCTTCGTGTGTTTTGAAGCAACAATCTGTTGAGCAGTAAGTTCTTAATGAGCTTGATAAGTTGTTGTTTTTTACTTTTTTTGTTTTGTTTTTTATTTTGATCAATATTCTTTCATTTCTCTTCTCAGTCCCTTCATTGTTGATAAATCTATTCTTTCATCTCATGATTGGACTCTTACTATCACCAGGTGTGTATTCTTGCACACCATGACCTGTATGTCTGATTCTTCATTCTTTTCTCACCAGTTCTTGCCTTTCTATCTTGAGTGTCTTCCTTCAGGTGAATGCTATCACTGCAGTTGCTGTGTGTTTCATCATGAACTTTTAACCTCACTCTTCTCATAGTCGCTAGCACTGTAGTGGAATCATTGTGACAAAGTCTCTTGCCTGAGGTCAAGGTTTTTGTGTTGCCACCATGCAAGCATAATGTGAACTGACGATCTGCAACTGTGGAGCCTTTCCTTGCTTCTGCCTGCCTTGTGCCAGTATGCAACAATCATGTGATAACCACGTGCCTTTGAGTTCTGTTGCTTCTGAACTTGTTTTATTCGGTGACCCTCACTGCCACCATTCATCTAACTTGGCACACTGCTTCCTTCATGTCATCAGCAAAATCTTGTATCTTCCACCCTTTTTTACACTTCACTCTTGTTAACCAATCGTCTCTTTCTGTTGGAGAAAGTTTATGTATATTGTATGGAGTCCCCCCCCCCCCCTCTTTGTTCCAAGCAATGGCTTCTCCCATGCTTTTGATGTACATTTGATATACATCTTTTGGCTAATGAACTTTCCTCTTATAATTATTACAATAGTGATGGGGGAAAAAGTCCACGTCAATTGAAGGATGTTTACTAGTCCCACAACGTCCCACAGACATTATCTTTTTAAAGACTGAAGGTAAACCTTGCAGGAAACAATGGTCTAGAATTGCTTGAGAACAGGGAGAGATGCCTTCATAACTTGACATTGCATAGCGTTTTTAGTGTAGTCGTGGTTGCATAGCGAGGTTAGGCGGAGGAGAGGAGGAGGAGGGAGGAGGATGGATGTAGGGTGGGCATGGAGGAGAGGAGGAGGAGAGAGGGTAGAGTATGGAGAGAGAGGAGAAGTGAGGAGAATGGAGGCAAAAGAGGAGGAGAGAAGGAGGAATAAGGATGCAGGAGGGACAACCAGGAGGCATGGGCAAAGTGGAGGAGAAAAAGGGAGGAGAAATAAGGAGGAGAAAAGAAGGAAAGGACAGTATAAGGAGTAGGAGCGACCAAAGTAGTAGCAGAAGGACAAAGGCTAGGGAGTGCAGGTAAGTTCATAAAGTGCACGGGCGAACAAGGGAGGAGGAAAAGGAGGGCGAGAGAGGCCCCCATTGAGTGAGAAAGGAGGTGATGGCGGAGCAATGGAGGAGGAAAAGGAGGGGAGCAGGAGAGGAGCAGGCACGCGGAGCGCTGAAGAGTGAGGAGCAGGACGAAAAGGGTGTCAGTGGTTGGCGAGCAGGAGGCTGAGGGTGGTGGCTGTAAGAGGAGCGAGTCAGGAGAGGAAACGGTGGGGATGGTGGGTTAGCAGGAGGAGGGTGCAGGGACGCTGGAGATAGTCATATCATTCTGTTTAGTTGGCTATATGGCGTCGGGCGTTTTTGCCCAGGGGTGGAGTGGAAGCGATTATATGTGTGTTGTAATGCAGAGAGCCGAATAGTGGGGCTGCGAGAGTTGGGGCAGGAGGGGTTCAGGAGGGAAAGTAAGCAGTAGCTGAGTCTGGAGGAGGCCCAGCTAAGAGAGCAAATAGGATGCGAGGAGCAAGTAATGGGTAGTGACGCTTGGAGGGAAAATGAGCAGGGGAAGCGGGGAACTAGAAGAGGAGGAACGGAGCAGAGGACACGTAGGTTGAGCTTTGTAGCGTGAGAGTAGTAGCGAGGACGCAAGAAAGAGGAGGGAATAACTTGAAGATCCTACGAATCTTTTTCTATAGCAAACAGACAGCAGTCTACATCTTTCAAAACTAGTCTCGCACTCTCTGACAGTGTTGTCCCTATAGTCGCTGCTTCAGCAACAGATTACACGTTACAGTTGCAGGCAGTGATATGATAGAGTAATTTCTAGAGTTGTGTATTATCACATAGACCTTTCGAGATTAAGTTACCTCAAAATCCCAACAAGAAAAAATGGAACTAGTAAAAATAAAAACAAAAACTATGTTCCACAACGTACGTTTATCTGCATGAATGCGTCAATCTTAGACACGAACTGATAAACCTACTTCGTACGTTGGCTGGAAGACCTATCAGAATATTCTCTATCTGTCCATCATCTACTACCCTCATATCACGAG